>JALPQI010015158.1:0-44380 GCA_025490895.1 Thaumatotibia leucotreta | reverse complement strand
TACGCTTTTGTTGTTTAATAAATCGATTTTAACAAACCAGTGTCTAAATTATATTTTCGTTCACCACCGTAATTCCGCGCTTATAAGCCTGACGCAAAATTCGCAGTGCATCAGGTGTACCATGTCGTCTTTAATATTAATGGCGTTCTTTACATTCATTGATTATTTACAAAATTAAAAATTGTGGAAAAAGTTTTAAAAAATTTTTTTTTTTTTATTCTGATTTATTAAGTGCAAATATTTTATACTCAAAGAAACTACTTTCGACACATTACTGCGATCGCCAATCCGCTTGCCCAGCGTTGCGATTATAGGCATTTACCTCCTAATTCATCTATACGCATAGTTAATAATAGAGGCCTACGTCCATCAGTGGACTGAGATAGGCTGATGACGTGAAGTAATATCTTGCAAATTAGATAAAATAGCAGGTATAGTTGAAATTATCGAGAAGATGGAATTGCATATGTAGTGGTATCGCGTATTTACGTATTGTGTGCTATTGTGTGTGTTTTATCGACTCATGTATTGGCATTATTCGACTAATAGTAAACCTAATTGTAAAGACACAATTCACCTTAAAAGTGTTGCTTTAGTAACACCACTACAAATGCAATTCCATCTTCTCGATAATTCAACTATAACAAGTTGAAAAATGTTGATACCTGTTGGCGAGAGTGTCGTGTGCGAGCTCCGTGGGCTCGCTGCAGGGCCTCGTGGTTGCGAGCGAGTTGCTGAAGCGCGCAGGCGTAGAACAGGTATTCCTTCAGCTGGTCGGCCAGTTGCTCTTCGTCTTCAGCGACCGCGTCTATGCCTTCCGCTATTGAATCTGGAAAAGGTGATTGTTTAGATAGATAGAATACTCTTTATTGCACACCTTAACAAAAAAGAAAACAAGGTTAAAACAGACGATTGTACATAGAAGTACACAACAGGCGGTCTTATCGCTATAAAGCAATCTCTTCCAGACAACCTTTGGGTAGCGGAAACAAATCAAAATAGTGAAACAGTAGGTGACTGCAACATTTCAAGAAGCACATTTATCTTATCACACACATTTAAAAGTACATATACATATGTATATATATATTATAAATATACAAAACATACATATAAATAAATATATACCTACATATAAAAATAAAATATGGAAAACTAGCCATACACCTAAACCAGCCAATCCAGCCATAGATATGCCAGTGAACGACCAAAATTAAGACTACCTATTATAGTTATGGGAGTAAATAGTGATCTTTAAGTAGTTTTTTAAATATATTCAGAGATTGTTTACATTGGTTACTTGGGTTATTTTTTAAATTTTTTCTGAATCAGTAGGATTCAGAATCCGGTAAAAATCCAACCTGGCTCCTGGTAAACATTAATCAAAAATATTTCATAAAATAGTTTAATTTGATCTACAAAACTTTTAAAAACCCAAATATTTTGTGTATATTATCGTCAAAACTAGTTACATAGATTTGCCCCCTATACACTACCGGTCAAAAGTTTAAGTTCACACCACGATTTTTAAACGAAGAACTTTTTGGGCTATAATTTTTCCATAATTTAAGCCGACACTTGTTTTCGACTAATATGTGACTAATTATTATTCGGACACCGCTACAAGTACAGTCGCAATAGGATTTATAGTCGCATAGCGTTCAAAAATATCTGAATATGCCTTAAATATATATGACATAACAAGAAAATACAGTGATTTACAATGTTTTAATTCATTAAGCACCTAGTTTAAAATAAATGCATTTTTCATTAAAAAGATACTGCAAGATTGCTTACATTTACTTAATTAAATATCAAACCAAACAGAGCATAGTAACATTTATACCAAAGTAGTGTCCAGCTTTCTGCAGTCCATCGCCCATCTCTTTTTCCACAACACTCCATTCACTGAACAACTTGCCGTATGCCGCGTGCAGTTTACACACCGCATAGTTTTTCTCTATTATTTTAGACCTGAAAAACAATGTATAAATAAATAAATATCAAGGATTCATAACTAGGCTACGGAGGCTGACAATTTCGAACAGCTATTTTTGACCTTATCCGAATATGTGTGGATACTTTTACATCAAAATTACAAACCTAGTGTAAAGAAAATTTCCTAAATTGGTTTCCAGCTGCTTTCCATAGTTTTTGATACTTTCTATTTCTGGGTCAGGCTTCTTTAGCCTGATTGATACTGACAGAGACTTCAGCTTGTTTTCGGCTTGCAGTAGGTATCCTGAAACATATATAAATAATCAAAAAATATCTTTCATCTGACCGTGTGGTGACGGCAGTAAGAATACATTTGTCGCCACCCCAACTCCTCCTGCGGGTGTCGTAAGAGTCGACTAAGGGATTAAAGTGTCACTGATCATTCTACAAGATTGATGATGGGCAGCAGCGTCATCATAGTGAACACATTACTGCGATCGCCAATCCGCTAGCCCAGCGTGGCGATTATGGGCATTTACCTCTTAATGCATCTATACGCATAGTTAATAGGAGAGGCCTACGTCCAGCAGTGGACTAACATAGGCTGATGATGATCTTTCATCTTACACAAATCGATAGAAGCCCAACGTCGCTGCCTAAACTCCGATTTATCTGTCTGTGCAGAGCATGGGGACGGAGGAGACAACAGTACACATTCTCCTCGTATGCAAACCGGGAAAATACCTAGGGTATAGGTAAATTCACCAAAGCTGGCACGAATGGATCGACTAAGTGACAGAAAGTATCTAAGGGCGATTGTGCACCACAATGAATATTACTGTCCGGCAGACTGAGTTTTCATGGTCCGATATGGCATGAAAAAAACGCATGATTGGCTTGTGCACTTGTCCGTCTTTTTACTCGGAGGTGCGGCATAGTAGCATGAAAAAAACGGATGATTGGCTTGTGCACTTGTCCGTCTTTTTACTCGAAGGTGCGGCATAGTAGCATGAAAAAAAACGGATGATTGGCTTGTGCACTTGTCCGTCTTTTTACTCGGAGGTGCGGCATAGTAGCATGAAAAAGTCAGTCATAAAAGTCAGTGCAATTCCGGAGGCAGTGCACAAGCATTAACACGTTTTTCATAGCTGTCATCTCGGATCGCAAAAATACTGTCCGGAATGGAGAAAAGTAAAATGTCGGACGGTAAAATTACGTATAGTGCAGTGCACAAGCTACTACACATTTAATGGCGTGACATATCGGACCGTAAAAAACCGGACTACCGGACGGTAAAAGTCAGTGTAGTGCACAAACGCCCTATGTGTGGATGTCAAAATGACAGTAGACAGTCACGCTGGTTTTATGAAAAATTGTGCTACTTAAACTATGCAAACATGCTTGTAGTCCATGTTTGTAGGTGGCCCATTAAGGAAAGAGCTTATTAACATCAGAAAAATGCATGTTTGCATAGTTTAAGTAGCATAATTGGACGTAGTTTAGGGAAAAGGATTCAACCCACAAAAATGTGTCAATAAAACTTCAACCTTCTGTCAAAAACAAAAAGTCATTCTTTTCAATGACAATTTTTTGAGGTTGGATCCTTTTCGCTAAACTACGTCCAATTATGCGTAAAACCAGCGTGACTCGGGCGACCGTAACCATGGCAATAACAAACAGAAAAAAGTTGATTCACCCACTTATCGCTTATTCGCGATTGCATAATGGCACATTCGCTAGGTCAGCAGGCACGCAGAATAGGCATTTTGGATGTCCATTTGCGGAGAAGCCAGGGCATTTGTTTTTTTTTTTGATAACTAACCAGTGTCAGTAATAGTCTCCCGCCAGTGTTCCTGCTGCAGGAAGCCAATGAACTGGTCGTCGAATCCGAGTCGAGGGTGAGAGGCCACACGTAGGAGAAAGTTTTCGAGACCGGCTCGACGACGCTCTACGAACTCTGGGTCCGTTGTGTCGGATTTCCGCCATGCATATAGTACCTGGAATAGTAGATTGTGTCACAAGTGTTCATTAAAGCCCGATGAATTCTACAATTGAATCCTGAACATAGTGAGAGATTCTACAGTGGAATCCTGAGCGTAATAAGGGTTTCAAGCATTAACTTGTAAGACGAAAATAATTTTGATAATGTGTGACACTGCTTTTCACATGCCCTATGAGAAAAGAAAAAAATGTATTATATATGTAATGAAAGTTTATTTTTATATTTTATTGTTATTTTTTAGACTGGTCATAGAATGTCTTAGAAAAGAAAGTCAAAGTCAAAGTCAAATAATTCTTTATTAAAATTGGAATAGCAACAAACTCTTTTGAATCGTCTAGATAAGAAAAGTACCACTTTGGTCCCTCCTAGCAAGAAAAGACCCTTTTTGGAATAGGTGATGTGAAAAACAGGTTTGTTTATTAGCATGACAGTTACTAATAGCGGCAATAATGCAATATAGTACTGACAATTCATGAATTTAGGCAAAAGTAATAAAGTGGGTGGTTATGTGACGAAGTAAATTAGGTGAACTTCACAATCTACTGACTGCATACATTTAGTACTTGCATACTAGTCTGAATGTGATATTAAAAACTGATTCATAAACCCCGGAATACATATTTAGCCCAATTTAGGAATCTGTTTTCTTTCAATGATATCGAACAATGCTTTTCAAGCATAGCCAAAGTAATGGCGATTATAAGTTTGTATTCTTTCAATACATATTTGTTTAAATGCCTACAAGGTATTTAAAAAAATATTTATGTAATGCGAAATCAGCTGGATTTGAAATTTGACCTACTTTATTTGACTGTGTCAGATTTTTATCTACCCTCAATTGGCTTAGCAGCTCAAATGATTATAGATTTTAACTATACATACATATTTGTTTAAATGCCTACAAGGTATTTAAACAAATATGTATGTATAGTTAACATCCAATGCCTACAAGGTATATATTTCGCATTTGGTTGGTTAACAAATGTTATTAACCCCAAGATGTACAAATTATTTGTTTACATTTATTTTATTGCCTAAGGCACTGGTCTCACCGCGAGCTACTAAGCTATGAACTATCGGCTATAAACACAAACAAAAGATATGCACTCCAATGTAAATAAAATAGACACGGCGATACTCACCCAGCTATCAGCTATCAGTATCGCGGTGTCTCTTTTATTTACACGGGAGTGCGTATCTTTTGTTTGTGTTTATAGCCGATAGTTCAAAGCTTAGTAGCTCGCGGTGAGACCAGTGCCTAATACTACGGAATATAGTATCATACTCGCTAGATAGATTGATAGTAAGGAATTAAACAAGTGCGCAGAAAATTGGAAAGAGTTCCTCATCACTGATCAGTGCTTAGATATATGAAGGGTTAAGAGTTATGAGCACCAATTTTGTATAAAGATAACTACTGTATAGTATTAATCAATATTATAAAATGCTGCAAATGTCATAATCCTTACTGGACTGTTTTCTACACAAAAAAAATCAGGCAATTATTGGACAGTTAAGGAATAAGGTTCCAATCTACAAACATCTGTCAATTCAATTTAAATCATTCATATTAAAAAAGTAATTTATTATGGAAACACATTTCTGAGGTTGGAATTTCTAAGTTTGTTAAACTATGTGCAATTATTGTGGTGATGTAGTGAATTGTTACCCTCTTCTCCGGCAATGGGGGCACCACACAGTGCGGGTATGTCACCAGAAGATAATCATGTATTTGTTCAAATTCTGTGTACCTCCTCCAGATGGTACTAATTTTAGATTGTACTATTTTGTAATCAGGATCCGTCACTCTAGAAATAACAATATTAGCATTTTATTTACATGATAATGATCCAGCTTTCTAACCAAATATTGCTAATAAGAATGTCAGCATCTAAATTAGCTAGAATTTTGTAGGTATTCCATAAATTGGTATCCACAGTCTATTTTGAAGGGTTTGCATTTCATCAATAACACTGCCTGAGAAAATTTTTGATGTCTGCTTGTAACTAAATTAGTGTAATAAAATTTGTTAATTCATTAATTCAATTTATTGATGAAAATAAAATCATATCTTATCAGGTTACAGCATGGACTAATTAATTTTTAGGCCAGCTTAGTTTAATGATGACAATTATTTGAGATCAATGTTGTAATAGAAAAAAAAACCAGTGAAAGGAAAAAAATTTCACATATCTAATTTTTACTGGGTAAATGGCATGTGATGTATTAAATTTCTATATTCAAAATGCATCGGGAACAGTAAAATTAGTTATTCATGGTAATTAGTTATAATAAATCACACAAATAGCACCTTTAAATAATATGAAACTGCCATAGGCTTGAGCAAATTTTCACACATACATGACACATAAATATTGAGGTCAATGTAATTCATATTGTATGAATTTAATGATGTATCTCACATTTATGTGGCATCCAACAGACTTTCAATAGGATGTTCTCGTTCAAAATTACCAAATTAAGTGTTAATTGAACCACTTTAGATCAATTACAAGCGTTAATAAGCATAACACCAAAGTCTTACTTCAAATCTATTAGATACACTGTGTAGTGGTCCCTCACGTGTAAAGTTCCATTAGCACGCTTTTCTGACTCCACTATTGATATATCAACGTGCTTTATTAATGTGTCCTGCGAAAAACAATAATAAACTATGTTATGATGAATCCAGATTCAGCAAGGAGGCGTTTCAATAAAATCAACAAGCAGACCTGAGACTCGAAATCTTCTAATGTTTCTATTACACTAGGAGATCTTGAAGGCTTGATAGGTGAATTTTCTGCAGACATTATAGCTATATTTCTTTGTATATTTTTATAACAATGCAATCAAGTACAGTAGAAAATTGTTCAAAATCATCTCATTCTCACGTCTAATTTGGTATATTTTCACGTTTGTGACTTTCACGTTCCTTTCCATATTTGAGCAATTGATTGAGGCGTTTAAATACTGAATGTAATATTGTTCTATATCTGTAAGTTTTTAATTTAAAAGTAAACTTAAATTGATATTGACAAATATTAAATGTTGAAATCTAAAATTACGAATGTAATGTTTCGACCAAATGTAAGTTAAAACTGAAATAATTTTGTTTCAAATAAGTGTACAGATGCGGAACGGAACGTAAATCAAACTCAAATAACTGTAGAAATAGGCGCCTCAATCTGGCCATCATCAAGATAATTTTGTGTCCTAGTGATGTCCTTTACCGGTCATAACCGAAATTGATAAAAAATATTTACTTGCATGTTGGTAAGCTTGATCGAATTATGAATGAAACTTTGTGGAAACTTTGGTGTAGCGGGGGAAAGCGTTGTCGAAGTTAAAAGGAGCAGCCGTAGTTGAAAGGTTTTGCAACGCAATTATAATAAGTTAAATACACCTACAGAGTAGGATGCAAAAAGTATTTGATAAAATTATTTGAATCTGGCGTTACTTTGCGGAAGTCCATATTAAAGGATTTGTCAAAGACAAAATATTGGTGTACACAAAAATATGTGCCAGTACACTCTAATTCTGTGTAATAAGAACGTCGTAACATATTTATGAGCGAATTCTTTCGATACTTATTTTTGCACTTGACATATAATATATGTTATGTTATGAAGTTATGTGTATCGTCACAAGAGTAACATAAGTTAACACGTTCACCTCCGGTAAGTGCTATTACTATGCCGATCGAAATTATAATTATGATAGCATTCTTATGCCAGTGACACTCATGTGGGACCGAAAAGATTGTACCTACTGCTATGCCGGCGACATAGCACTTGTGTCAAAAACGTTCGTATTTCTATGCCACTGGCATAGGAGTGAGAACTTGATTAATGCTAGTGGCATAAGAATAAGATTACTTTGATCACGTATGTGTGTCACAGGCGAGGGGCCGAACATAGTGTGCCACTAAGAGGGATAGACATAGTCACTTACTACTAAGAAGATACTTGTGTGTGTGGCACTTAGTGACGTATTCAACGCATTTGTCTGGCACTTACATTTAGCATCTAATGCACACACACACAAAAAATAGTGGCACAGTGATAAGGACGGACGATTATCGTTCCTTTTCACTTCCACTAGTAAAAAGTTTCATAAGACCATCCCTTTCGTTCTTGCTATTATTATAACGTTGTCAAATCCATATTAATCCTACATTCATGGTCACAGGCAAAGGAGTACAGTTTTTTCGGTCACATACGGTTTCGTGTCACCGGCGTCGAACGTGTTAACCTAGTAGTGTGAGAATATTTTTAAGAATCTCAAAATGTGAACACATGAAACACATTCATTGGAAAACTGCCTCCAGGGTCGCGTTTTATAAAGTTACAAATTACAATTTCGCTGTTTGCCTCTCTAACGCATGCACATATTGGCTAGAAAGAGAGGCAAACAGCGAAATTGTAAATTGTAACTTTATAAAACGCGACCCAGGAATTGTTTTAATATTATATTATATTACAGTTTCAATCGCGAGGAGTTGCCGACCCTTGCCTTTAAAAAAGGATTCATTGTTCTATTTTCGATTTTTATATGAATGGCAATGTAAAAGTAAGAATTGTTACACTTAATGTATTAAGATCATAGTTTCAGTGTGGTATTATATGTATACAAAACGTTCTATGACATCAGTACTGCCTTAGAGTGTAAATGTAAGTGTGAATAATATCATTTAAACGAACAGTAAACTTATCACGGCAGCACTGATGGTGATGTTAAACTGATTTAGGTAGTTAACAGCCATCTTGGCAGATGCATGCGATAAATCGTAACACAACTTGTTGTCTCAACAATATTGGCGGGAAGCCGCGAGTAGCTGGCTGATTAAAAAAAACTAATGTTAGAGATTTTCTTTTGTTAATTTGATAAAGACGATTTTGATATAAAATTAATGTTTTAAAATGGAAATAATACAGATATGTTAATAATATTGTACTAGATTTAAGTATTTCAGATAATAAATGTAAGTATTGTATAAATACACGAGTTTGAATGGAATTAGCGACAACATTTCAGAAGACGGGATACGGTTTAGTTAATACTAAGCTGTACCAACACCCACAAAGAAGAAAGGTAATCCTGTACGAGGACGATATTTTGAACCTTATTTGATTTGGTAAGTGATTGATTATTCACTGAAACGCAAAAAGATCATACTTGTGTCATTTCATGCTTGATTTTTTTTTACAAATAAAGAGTGTTTAATTAAGGAGATCTTGATATTTTTTAGGAATTAGTTACTGTCGGGAAGACAGGTTTGCAAATATTAAACACATTTTGGCAAGCGTCGTACGTAATTAGAATATCGATAGTTTCACGATGACGTGAAAGGCAATATAGCTAACGGCGATAATGATGACTAGTGACAAGAAAAATTCTAGACCATTATGCTAAGCCTCCATATGTATTTTATTTACATTTATACTATTGTCAGTCATATATTATATAGGTATCCACTTTAAATGGGTAGATATAGTATCTGTACAGTCGTCGGATGCTTGTGTTCTTACAGAGCATGAAATTGATTGCGGGCAAATTACCGATTGGAGTGGAAGAGTTTTATTGTGAATTTCAAATAAGCACTTATATGAATATTATGCTCATTGTAGTATTATACTACTATAGTTGAAGCTATATACATGGCTTTAAGACTGATATAGCTTGAACAAAATGAACTTTAATAAACTGCAATCTGTTAGATAGTTACTCAATTGTGCATGAAAATTTTAGTTCAAATAATTGAATGCCTTATTAATGCATTAATTTTGATTCTTAGTCGTATGTAAAATGAGAACATGAAGAGAAGTGAAAACCTAAAAAGCAAAACCATTTTTGATAAATCAGTTAGGTACGTAGCTAACTGAGACTAAATTGGATTATGACTATGATGCTGCATCCTGTTGGAGAACCGCAGGACATATTCACGAAAGTCAGGGGTAGCGATGTGCCTTACATTCTACCCTTGAGAAGGATTCCCGAGATACCTTTTGAGGGTGAGGCAATATCCAGGTGGAGGAACGCCAGAGTTATACTTTATTTAACATGTCTATTATGTAATCAGATTTACATGATGGTCATACATGAGTATCTGTGTTCAAAAATCAATATATTTTTGTTAAAATAGCAGTTTCAAAATAAGAAATAATTGCGGAAATTCATCTGACAAAGTCCATTTTTCCAGTATAATATTGAAATTTAAAAGTAAAAGGTTTTGGACGCCAACAGCTGATATATCGATAATGCAGCCAAAGACCATTATATGTATGAGTCACGGTCCACAGAGCAATATAGGCCTACACGCACGTGCGGAAAGTTCAAATTCTGTTTGAACATGTTCGTGTCTTGGCGTCTGCGTGCCGGCTTTTAAATTTGACGTGGCGTCGAAAAGGTTAATAACAGAAATAATAGATACAATGTTGTATTAGTATTTGGATGCAAGTATGGATTTGATAGCATCTATTTGAACTATGATTTTATGTTGATATTTTTTGCAGTACTTACTTACTACCCATTTGGAAAGTAGCAGGTAGGTAGATACCGTGCTCTCGCGGTTCGATCGGCAGTGAGAATATAATGTGCACATACAGCATGAAGCGCACTGTGCGAAATACTAGACAGAATCAGAATACAATTGTGCCTAAGACTAGACAACAGTTGTACATGAGACCAGATAGCGCGCAGTTGCGCGTGAGATCAGAAAGTGCACAATTGTGTGCAAGATTAGACAATACATAAATCATAAATCTTTATTGGCAATAGATATAATTTATCTTAGGCAAAGTATTCAGTGGTTCTATAGAAACGTTTTTCAGAGAGCCAATTTAACAATTTATGTCTTAACTTTTTGATGAGTAGTTCTTTAAAATGTTCTGGAAAATGATTATATATTTTAACACAGCGCCTGTGAAGACAGCGCGCGTGTGAAGTCAGCGCGCCAGTGGTGTCAGCGCACCTGTGAAGACAGCGCGCTTATGAAGACAGTGCGCGTGTGAAGTCAGCGCGCCTGTGAAGACAGCGCGCCTGTGAAGACAGCGCGCGTGTGAAGACAGCGCGCCTGTGAAGACAGCGCGCGTGTGAAGACAGCGCGCCTGTGAAGACAGCGCGCGTGTGAAAACAGCGCGCGTGTGAAGACAGCGCGCCTGTGAAGACAGCGCGCGTGTGAAGACAGCGCGCCTGTGAAGACAGCGCGCGTGTGAAGACAGCGCGCCTGTGAAGACAGCGCGCGTGTGAAAACGGCGCGCGTGTGAAGACAGCGCGCCTGTGAAGACAGCGCGCGTGTGAAGACAGCGCGCCTGTGAAGACAGCGCGCCTGTGAAGACAGCGCGCGTGTGAAAACAGCGCGCGTGTGAAAACAGCGCGCCTGTGAAGACAGCGCGCCTGTGAAGACAGCGCGCGTGTGAAAACAGCGCGCCTGTGAAGACAGCGCGCCTGTGAAGACAGCGCGCGTGTGAAGACAGCGCGCCTGTGAAGACAGCGCGCGTGTGAAGACAGCGCGCGTGTGAAAACAGCGCGCGTGTGAAGACAGCGCGCCTGTGAAGACAGCGCGCGTGTGAAAACAGCGCGCCTGTGAAGACAGCGCGCCTGTGAAGACAGCGCGCGTGTGAAAACAGCGCGCGTGTGAAAACAGCGCGCCTGTGAAGACAGCGCGCCTGTGAAGACAGCGCGCGTGTGAAAACAGGGCGCCTGTGAAGACAGCGCGCCTGTGAAGACAGCGCGCGTGTGACGACAGCGCGCCTGTGAAGACAGCGCGCGTGTGAAGACAGCGCGCGTGTGAAAACAGCGCGCGTGTGAAGACAGCGCGCCTGTGAAGACAGCGCGCGTGTGAAAACAGCGCGCCTGTGAAGACAGCGCGCCTGTGAAGACAGCGCGCGTGTGAAAACAGCGCGCCTGTGGTGTCAGCGCGCCTGTGAAGACAGCGCGCTTATGAAGTCAGCGCGCGTGTGAAGTCAGCGCGCCTAAGGGTACAGCGCGCCTGTGAAAACAGCGCGCTTGTGAAGATAGTGCGCCTGTGGAGACAGCGCGTTTACCAAGACAGCGTGCTGTTGCCCGCCTGCTTGTCACGCTGAACGTCCGTCCGGTCAGTGCTGATGCACTCAAAGGGTATGTTTTAGGTATTCTCTGTCTAACAATCGGTGGCAGTAGAAAAGAAGGGGGCTTTGAAATATTGCAGTTAGCAACACTATATTAGAATAATTTCAAATTCGAGCTTAATCTATCGCCCTTCTGTGGAATATTAAAGAAAAAAAATGTTGTTTACATGGACAGTCATTATGAAATTTGAAATACCTATTTTAAGTAGATACTTAAAATGTGATAATTTTGTCATAATAACGAAATATTACTGGAATTTATGTTTCCTCTATTTTCTATTTCGTTTGGTGGAATATCTTTGAATGTCGTGGATTAAAACGATGATAATTAAATGTTTCATTTAATCATAGGATGAAATTAAACTACTTTTGAACAATAACAGTGCTCTAGGCGGTATGTTAGTCTGCCAACCAATATATATATAAATATAAAGTAAAAAGGTCATTAAGTGCGATGTTAATGAAATCGTAAAAAATATGAAACTTTGAAAGGGCTGAGGTTCAGATTGCGTCTAGTAGCGACGAACTGCCAGAATCTGAGTAGTAAATTGTTAGACAAGACATGTGTTACATAGTTAGGGTAGTTATGATGTTACATTGTTAACATAATGGTAATTATAATATTGTCGTGGCTATTTAAAGAATGTAACCATGGTTAGCTTAGAAAGGGCTGATGTTGAGACTTCGTCTAGTAGTGACGAACAGCCAGAATCTGAGTAGTAAATTATTATTGTTAGTCATGTGTTAGTTAATTGTTTGGGTATTGTTGTTTGTAAGTGGTAATTTTATTTCGGCATATATTTAATATGAGCTTACTGCAATGACAGTGAAACGATGTTCTGTTTAATTGAAGGGACATAATCAGTCCATTACAATTCACTACTGGACATAGGCCTTTTCTATGACTTAAGCGTATGGACGCAGGAGATTACTGTCCATAATCGCCACGCTGGACATAACAAGCGGGTTAGCGATTGCAGTAATATGTCCATTATGATGACGGCCGTCAGTTTATAATGAATTCAGTTCTTTAGTCGAATCTTAGGACACCCATGGGAAGAGTTGGGGTGGTGACAAATGTATACTGCCGTCACCACATGGCCTGAAGTTGGAGACAGTTTGTTACTTTTAATTCTGTTTATAAGTTGAAGTTGATCTTATGTTATGAGTAAATAAATACACGGTAAATGAAATTGTTGCAGCCAAATAGGGGCAGAACGAGACAGGTGTGGCTAGATTCTGGAACAGAGTTTTCCCAAGTTATTGGGATAAATATTGTAAAGGCAGATGTAGCCTGATGGAACAGACTATTCCCAAGTTATTGTTGTAAATATGGAGAAGAAGGCAGATATGTAGTCTGATTGTGGAGCAGTTTTCCCAAGTTGTTGGTATAAATATTCTGAAGGCAGATATGTAATCTGATTGTGGAACAGTTTTCCCAAGTTGTTGGTATAAATATTCTGAAGGCAGATATGTAATCTGATTGTGAAACAGTTTTCCCAAGTTGTTGGTATAAATATTATGAAGGCAGATAATATGTAGTCTGATTGTGGAACAGTTTTCCCAAGTTGTTGGTATAAATATTCTGAAGGCAGATATGTAGTCTGATTGTGGAGCAGTTTTCCCAAGTTGTTGGTATAAATATTCTGAAGGCATATATGTAATCTGATTGTGGAACAGTTTTCCCAAGTTGTTGGTATAAATATTCTGAAGGCAGATATGTAATCTGATTGTGAAACAGTTTTCCCAAGTTGTTGGTATAAATATTATGAAGGCAGATAATATGTAGTCTGATTGTGGAACAGTTTTCCCAAGTTGTTGGTATAAATATTCTGAAGGCAGATATGTAATCTGATTGTGGAACAGTTTTTCCAAGTTGTTGGAATAAATATTGTGAAGGCAGGTGTAGCCTGATTAAGGAACAAAGTTTTCTCACGCAGTTAGAAATATTGCTTAGGCTGGTGTAGTTTGATTACAGTGCAGAGTTGTCCCAAGTTGTTGGCACGAATATTGTAATAGCAGATGCAAGTACTAGCATTTAAGCGGAAAACGTATCAGTTATAGACAGATAACGCAGAATAAGTAGCGTACTGATGATAATGATTTTTCACGTAGTTAGAAATATTGCTTAGGCTGATATAGTTTGATTACAGTGCAGAATTGTCCCAAGTTGTTGGCACGAATATTGTGATAGCAGATGCAAGTACTAGCATTTAAGCGAAAAACGTATCAGTTATAGACAGATAACGCAGAATAAGTAGCGTACTGATGATAATGATTTTTGTTAAATTATTATATAAAATAATGAAATGGCTATTAAAGCGTAATTTCCTTTCAGATTAGATGATTCGTTCTGCCAGTATTTGTAAAGTTCCTGTTGCCAGGGGAGCCTGAGCGGTGAGAGCGCCGACACGCGCAGTGACGTCGCTCAGCACGGCTCGAGGTGAGCGTAAGTACGAGGCTAGTACGGTACGCCATAGCAAGTTGTCAAGTGGACTACATACGTGAATATTGGTATTGTATGGATGTATTAATTGATAATTTACGTTCTGTACTTTGACCTTGGCAAAGTAAAATTTATGCGATAAACCAATGTAGTATAACCAAGATTTTTATTATGATAATTAATAAGTTTGTTGGTCTACACAAGAGTTACTTATTTGAAAATGAATAAACGTTGAAAAACTTAAGTGAGTTGGCATAGTTACGAATACTTGTGATTAAATAAATAAAATGGTCGCAGTGAACACCACTGTGGTGAACGACCTGATCACGTATAGAAAATTCGGTTGTCCGATCTATTGGCGAAGATAGGTTTGTAAGGGACTCTAAGATACACCGTACTCGTGCAAACAATTTTTTGTTCTAGGCTTGAGAGTCGTTCTACAGCTGAATGCGCGCTTTGGCCGAGCGCGAATGATGCGATGCTGTCACGCCACCAGGGCCAGCCCGGCTCAGCAGTCTGCTTCGCCAGGCACGTGTCAGCTTCGGCAGCGTCTTGTATCCAGCGCCTGTATCACACCGATGGCAGCTTGTTCACTCCTACGGCATGTTTCTGAATACGCCAGGAGGTGTATTGTAGTCGGATGGCCGAATGTTACACTTAATGTATTAAGATCATAGTTTCAGTGTGGTATTATATGTATACAAAACGTTCTATGACATCAGTACTGCCTTAGAGTGTAAATGTAAGTGTGAATAATATCATTTAAACGAACAGTAAACTTATCACGGCAGCACTGATGGTGATGTTAAACTGATTTAGGTAGTTAACAGCCATCTTGGCAGATGCATGCGATAAATCGTAACACAACTTGTTGTCTCAACAATATTGGCGGGAAGCCGCGAGTAGCTGGCTGATTAAAAAAAACTAATGTTAGAGATTTTCTTTTGTTAATTTGATAAAGACGATTTTGATATAAAATTAATGTTTTAAAATGGAAATAATACAGATATGTTAATAATATTGTACTAGATTTAAGTATTTCAGATAATAAATGTAAGTATTGTATAAATACACGAGTTTGAATGGAATTAGCGACAACAGAATGGAATAATAACAAGTAATTTAACCAATTTAAGTAAATATAAAATTTTAAATAGGGTTTTATAAACAGTAGTTGTATTTTATCTGTACTTCAAATGTGAACGTTTTAGTAAAAACGTCCCAGTTTTGTCGCTAACCATAGGGACGGAATTGACTTATACCGTAATAAGAAATAAATGTCTAAGCGCCCTTATGGCAAGCGACAAACCAATCGGAACGTTTAGGGACGTACTACAATAATTATGTATTTTTTTCTAAAACTATCCAGTAGCCAAAATACCAAGTTTGGAATAAATCAGAATCAAATCTGAAAAAAAAGTATAGTTTATGCAACGCACAAAAAAGTTGACGCGCAAAAATTTAAATACGTTTGACATGTAAAAGAAGGCAAACAACATAGGACAATGAAGCTCCCTTTGGCAATGCAACAAACTTTCTACTTTCGAACTTTTTAAATTGACTTCAAAGGCGCTTGAGTAACTTTGTTGGGTAAACGTTTTTGATTTTCCTTTATTTCAAGTGGCAGTTTATTTAATCATTTAAAATATGCAGGTTAGCGACATTTTTTGTATGGATAATCTTAGTTTGATTGAGTACTTTAGATGTTTCTAGATACCAACTACGACTTATTTTTTGCATACTGTACGAAAAATGGTACAGTTCTAAATTAATTGAGTATAGCTTGTAGGTATTAAGCCATCACATCACACTTCACTCTGCTCTATGCTGAACTGTCTCTGGTCAAAGTCAAAGCCAAACTATTCTTTATTCAAGTAAGCCTATTAATAAGCATTTTCGAATCGTCTGAAACATTAAACAAGGAAAAAAAACTACTACCAATCTACCAATCCAATCTTTTAAAAAGAAGTCCAGCTCGTCCGACGAGATCTGCCGCATCTCCGATTGGGTCGGTTTCTTAAGTCGGATAAAAATGGGTAGGTAGGTATATATAAGAACTAAAAGTCTATAGATGTGAAATTACCGAGAGTTGGTAATCCGAGTTAGTTTTACACAAATAATTATCGCTTTATGGGAGTGTGTAGTTCTATACAAATGAAATTCTTCGCAATTGTACTTTTTTATTGGAAAATAAATCCCGAATTTGATGTTATTTTATTCTTATCGTCTTCTGAATACCACTGCCACGCTCATGTCAAAATGCGCCCCCACGAGTACAATTATTTCTATTTATTTTCTCGTTGAATTGTTATTAGAATTCCCTTTGTCATTCATCTGTAAAAGGTCTGCCTAAGTAATGTCAGACCTGAAACTTTGCAATATATTTTACCTTTAAATTTAAATAGAAAGCGGAGTTTGCCAAATTACAGTTTAAGTTGATTGTGGAACAAAGGTTGGGATGGTAACCGGCATTCATTTGGCCTAAATGATATAGATAAATTCGACGAGATCTGTTATGGTACTGTATTTAACACTGTAGAGACAGAATGAATGGAAGTTTTGTGTTGTACACATTGCCTAAGTGTTTATATTCGCCGCTTTGCTACGCTTTTAGCGTTACGGCGTAGCTGCAGGCCTAGCCAAGACGCCTTTCTGCAATCGTATACGGTAAGCGATAAGTAAAAAATGTATGGGAATGACAGATTCGTGCGAAAAGTCACGTGACCATTTCTATACATTATTATGGTCACGTGACTTATCGCTTATCGTATTACGATTGCAGAATAGGTAGCATTTTGGGTAGGCCTGCTGATAAGCGATAACATAAGTTACCCACTTCACAGCGAAAATACAGTCACGTCTAATAATATGTAGGTATACATTTCGCACGGTATGTCAAAGGCATAAGGTTCAAAATCGTATACATATTATTAGAGCCGACCGTACAATGTGCTGAATGGGAAAAACTACTCACTCCGTCGATTTACTTATGCAGAAAATTTTCATTTTTTGTCAATACAGAAAGCGACCAAACTCAATACGTTAAGGCTCAAGTCAGATTGACAAAAAAAATAAAAAAATTAGTTGTACGTTGTGCGCTTTCTGTAAAACTATGTCCAATTGACATAATATAGCACTCGGCATTGTGTCATATAGCGTATTACCTCTGTATACATAATAAAATATGTTGATTACTCATAATTCCAGCCACTGCACTGCGAGCGGCATGAACTCATTAATAAACCTGTTTAACTATCATCACCTGCAGGCATTCGCAGCCGTAAACTGCATACTTAACACTTCGCTAGTGATTAACGCGAAACGGGCCATTATCTTATCTTATCTTATTTGCGGGGCCCTTACGGATACACTTCGACCCATTGGGATCTTTTGTGTAATTGCCCCCTGTTTCGCCTACCCCAGGGATTGTTCTATCAACTCAATATGTTTGAGGATGCACCCTAGCGGTAGCGTTTTGACCTCCTTCGGTTCCAGATAGCCGGTTCCGAAGTCTTTCATCCTTTGTCTGGCGAGGGCATGACATTCGCACATCAAGTGTTTCATTGTCTCCTCTTCCTCGCCACACATTCTACAGTATATGCTGTCAGAAAGACCCATTTTGGCCAAGAGAGTTTTGACCCCAAAGTGTCCCGTAAACACCCCCGTTATGAGTTTGAGTTGTCTTTTGCTATATTTCCAAAGCTTTTTGCTCCAGCCCGAGTCTACTTCGTGCATAAAGAGCTTTGAATGCCTGAGCCCCGTTAGATTGTTCCACTCTTCCTGGTGCTTCCATCTAACTCGCTCTTTCATGGCTGTTTTAATAGTTCCTTGTGAGAGTCCTACAAATGGTTCTGGTCCTACAAAGTTGTTTGTAGAACCCCCTCTTGCAAGCTCATCTGCATTTTCATTGCCAAGGAAGCCCTCGTGCCCTGGGATCCATACCAGTTGCACTTTGTTTCGCCTTCCAAGTTTGTTCAGAGCTTGGATGCCGTTGAATACTAGTCTAGAGTCTACTTTAGGCGCCGTAAGGGCCTTCAGTGCTGCTTGACTGTCGCTTAATATATAGATATTCATACCTTGGGTCTGTCTATCTATAATCTCCTGTGCACAGGCAATAATCGCATAGGTTTCCGCTTGGAATACAGTCGCATAGTTGCCCATACTTACACTACCACGGTAGTCGTTTGCATAAATGCCTGCGCCCGTACCGGATCCAGTCTTGGATCCGTCAGTGTACCAGATAAGGTCGTTCCCATCAGAGATTGGTGGCTGTAGACCCCCCGCCCATTCGGCTCTATTATGAATTTTAGTTTTAAAATTCTTTTGGAAAACAAATTTGGGCAGCATTTTATCACTACCCATACTTGTTAACTTATCCATGTAACTGTCTAGTTCCATGCTTGTATGTTTGGTCTTTGGCATGCTATCACTCCATAGACCCAAGATCTTGAGTCTTTGCAGGGACTTGCGTGCCTCCGACTGTATAACCAGGTGTAGCGGCGGTAGGTCCAACAGTACCTCTAACGCCGCCGTTGGCGTCGTTCTAAACGCGCCTGTGATTGCCATGCACGCTACTCTTTGTAATTTATTCAGAGCATCCTTGCATGTACCCTTTGCAGTTCTTGGCCACCATGCCAGACTACCGTACAGAATGATAGGTCTCACCATCATAGTGTAGATCCACCTCAGTACTTTAGGGTTTAAGCCCCATGTTTTGCCATATGCTGACCTACACATACCAAACACTCTCAGTGCTTTGGTTATGAGGAGGTCTACGTGCTTTTTCCAGTTCAGTTCTCTATCAAGTGTCATACCTAAGTATTTCACTTCGCTGGACATATCTAGTACCCTGCCATAGAGCTTTAGTTGCTTCATGTTAGCGAGGGTCTTTTTCCTGGTAAAGGGTATTACCACAGTTTTCGCCGGATTAATGGAGAGTTGGCGACTATTACACCAGTGTTCCACTAGCTTCAGCGCTCCATTCATGATTTCCGATACAGTGCTTGGGAATTTCCCGGTGACCAGTATCACTAAATCATCCGCGTATCCTACTGTGTACAGAGGACCTTTATTTAGCTCCTCCAGTAGTGAATTCACTACTAGACTCCACAGGGTTGGTGATAGTACACCCCCCTGTGGGCATCCTTTTGTTGCCGTGGCTAATATTTCGTCTCCCATGAGGGAGGATTTTATTAGTCGACTATTCAGCATATTACCGATCCACCTGCACAGAGTCGGTTCTATGCCATGTTCCAAGGCAGCATTATTGATCGCTTGATACGTGGTACGGTCAAATGCGCCTTCCACATCTATGAACACGGCTAGACATATTTCTCTGTTTTCTATAGCCTGTTCCGCTCTAGTAGTCACCAAATGCAGTGCGGTTTCAGTGGACTTGCCTGGTTGATAAGCGCACTGTAGTTGGTGCAGAGGATGCCTTCTTAGTGGTCCATCCCTTATATGTCTGTCTACCAGTTTTTCCATAGTTTTGAGGAAAAATGACGAGAGACTTATCGGCCTATATGATTTAGCTTCGGTGTAATCTGCCTTGCCAGGCTTTGGCAGGTAGGTTACCTTAACCATTCTCCATATACGTGGTACATGGCCGAAGGCTAAACAGGCTCTGTACAACCTGCTCAAGTGCGGTATGATTGTACTTGCACCCTCTTGTAGTAGAATGGGGTAGATCCCATCTGGCCCCGGGGCTTTATATGGCTGAAACGTTGACAGCGCCCACTTCAACTTGTTGTGATCTACTACCTTTTTAGACGTGTCCCAATTATGTCTAGTCGTGTTTATGGATTGCTCCAACACACTTATTGGTTCATTGTCCACAGGGCCCTGGTGAATAATGGACCCCGGAAAATGCGTTTTACACATGATTTCCAGGGTTTCCAGTCCCGTTTCTGTCATACTTCCGTTACTCCCTCTGATGGAAGTAAGCGGGACTGACTTGGTAGCTGCAAGTGCTTTTGTGAGTCTCATACCTTCTGGTATTGACCCAATCTGATCGCAGTGATTTCTCCATGCGGTCCTTTTAGCTTTCCTTACAGCCTTGTTATATTCTGTAAGTTTTCGCGCGTAAAGCTCAAAGTTTTTGTTCCTTTTAGCATCATTAAAGACAGCCCTAGTTTCTTTCCTGAGTTTTTCTAAATTGGAGTTCCACCACGGCGTCTTCTTTGCCAGGGTTATTTTTTCCGGGCAATTATTAATCCATGCTGTGTGGACAGCTTGGACTATTGCGTCCGCTGAGAATTCTATGTCTATTACAGAATTTAGCTTACATTTGGGATCCCCTAGTTCCACCTTCAGTTGCCTTGCGTAGGCTGGCCAGTCAGTGTTCCTAGGGTTGCGTTTTCGTACTGTTTCTAAATGAAATTTAGTGTTGTACCTGAAGCATATATATCTATGATCGGATAGGGAAATATCATTAGATACATACCAAGAACTAATACTATTAGTAGCGTTGTTAGAAGTTAACGTTATGTCAATTACCTCACCTCGTCTAGCATTGACGAAAGTTGGTTCATTGCCTTTGTTTAGTATTTGTAGGGAAGAACTCACCAGAAAATCCAGTACCTTCTCTCCTCTTCTGTTGACGTCTGAGCTGCCCCAGATGACGTGGTGCGCATTTGCGTCGCAGCCGATGATGAGATCAGTGTTCGCTTGGCTGCCGAGTGCAGCGAGACCCCTAAGTTGTTGCGTGATGGGGTCCGTTGCTTCGTAGGGAAGGTATGCCGACGAGATGATTAGTTGCTTACCCTCCCCCTTGTTTTGGATCTTGACAGTCGTCAGATCCCTGGAACAGAAAGCATGTAAGAGCATCGCATTGATGCCATTTTTCACATAGATACATGTTCTCATATTACTATCGGGACAGAGATAAATAATTGTTCCCCCAGTATTGTTTAGTCCTCTTATTTCACCTTTATATATATATGGTTCTTGAATAAGGGCAATATCGAATTTATCGCTTTTTAACTGCCTTGCCAGAAGGGCTGTGGCTGCTTTATTGTGTTGTAAGTTAATTTGTACACACCTTATACCCTCCATTGGGACGTTTAATGTTTGGTGGTGCTGAGATCAGCAGCCACCTCCTGGACAGTATCTTCGCAGGACATGGGTGACAGGGTGCCCTCCAGGTAGAGCTCAGACAGGCCCCGCAGGTCCTCCGAGCCCACCAACGATGACAACGGAGAGGACTCACGAGCCATACGCGGCACGGCCAGATCCTCCGTGGACGCCACCCTGCCTCCCATCTCCCGCGCCTGTCCCTCCACATCGTCCGCCACGATTTCGCTGCTGGTCGGCAGCGCCTGCGGCTCCGGAGCCTTGTCGGTTTCCTCAGCCGTCACGAGCGGCTGGGTGTCCGTTCCCGGGGCAGCACAGGTGTTGATCGCACCTCCTCCATGCCTCTCCTCAGCATCCTCCAATAGCTTGAAGGAGCTGAGATCAACCCCTGTGTGCAACTGGTAGCCGGCCGCCTTGATGACGTCCGCCGACACCCGATCCATCAGTACGATGCGCCGAGTACCGGCCGAGGCCACCAAGGTGTCCACCACCTTCCACTCTTCCGTGTGCAACAAGGGGTTATACCGTTGTAGCACACGGTAGAGCAGTTTGATGTCCGCGTTACCAAGGATCTTCGTTTTCCAGGCCATCTTCACTGGTTTAGGAAGGTCCTTGGCATCCACGACCTTTAGGCGCAGCCCAGCAATCTCCACTCCTCCGATTACTGAGCTGAGCCAGGCGGAGGCCTCTCTCCCTTGGCAATTGACGTGGAGAGCGCCCCCCCACCACATTGCCGATCGTGATCTTCGGCAGAGGATCTGGAGCGTCAGCCAGGAGCTCTAGCACGGCTACCTGTATGTCGCCCACATGCTCTGCCAAGATCCTGTCAGCTGGAAAGGTCACTGGGACCAATGCTACCCTCTCGCTAGCCGTTACCTCCGCAAACGATCCTCCCACCTTCGTTCTCTTGGAATCTCCGGCCAACACAGAGGAGTCGCCACTAGCTCCCAGTGATCTTTTATTGTGGGGCTTCCCTGGACCCACAACGGGTGCGTCCAGTGGTCCACCCACCGCCTTCGCCTTCGCCTTCGCGTTCGCACGCCTCTTCTGCCTCCTGCTCATGACCACTTCTCCATCCGCCAGCACATCCACGCCCGAGGGAGTGGTATTGCCGTCATGGACGCCCGAAGCTCCATCAGCAGGATTTGGAAGGGGTGTCTTCGCCGGTATGCTACAGGCGGCTACCGTATTGCTTCCCTTTCCTCCAGTACCCGCACCAGTCGGTCTCCATCCGGGGACCTGCTGAGCGTGTCCTCTTCTCGACCCATAGGGAAGAGTCCGGACGGTGCCTTTGGAATGGGCTGCTCCACCGTAGCCCCTGCCTCTGGTGCACTGCACCCTCTCCGTCCTTGCGGACTTCCACGATGTACCGGCTCTCGCATCTCTGTCCAGGACAGGGTTGCGTACCGCCGGTACAGTGATTGCGCTGTGCGCTTTGGCCTCATCCCTATTGGGTCCGGCTTTTCCTCCTTCCTTCGTCGTTTTTGGTGCTATATGTTCCATGCTACCTTCCAATTACAAATTCATCAGACTGGCTCCCCACCCTCCTTGGAGCCCTCACATCTGGGGATGCTTTGACGCATCAGGGATACCAGGCTGACATAGCGCCCCGAAGTGGGTTGCCTGTGAATCCGCACGGTGCCAAAACCTTCGTCGACTCCTCAGCCGACTTGGGTTTCGTGCTCCGCCGATTACAGACCCCATCACCCCAGGACACTCGCCTTGCGACCATCAGACTGGACGCGACAGCCGATTGATCCTGGCTGGCTAAGCCAAGACCGCCCGTTTGAGATGAATCCAGAGCCAAAGAGGTTATGTCTAACAGGGATAACGACAGCAGACCCCTGCTTCGACGCGGCCCCCAGGATCTCCTTCTCCACCCGTACGGGTCTCCGCGCACGGCACAAACACGCGGGTGGCATTTTACTACTCGCCATCCTTCTTTTTGGATGGAGAGCCCGCTTCGACATGCCACGTCATCGCTTGCGGCGGATAGTTAGGGATACGAGCCATTATTCGCACACCTCCACCTCTCGGACTTACTTGTCCGTCCACAGTCCATTGGCTGCCATTCCTCACGTCGCCCCGATCAACTAGCCCAGGCGCTGCCCACACTATTCAACCGGTTACGACGTCAGGCCCGCCACCAATCTACCATGGACGTACCCACAAGTCCCTATTAGTAGTGACGTGTCAATATTGGCCCATCTGAGGGATAAGGATAGGTAGGGATTAACATTAGGACAAACTTGCACTGAATCTCCGACCTGCCCCGGTTGTCAGCAACTACATACTTTCGTATGACATCATTGACTTCCGGAGCCGGCAGACAACTCGTTACACGCCTGTCCTGAGATGGCTCAACTGATTGTTTTCGTTCTGCCTGTTTCTACGGTAGAACCAGGCAACTAACAGGCAGTAACCGCGAGAAGGAACACAATCAGTTTTGCCTCGGGTATCTTGGCAACTGTGAGCTCCTCCCGAGGCCCTTTACCATGTTAGTTACCGGGCAGGCAACTACCATAGGGACAAACCCACCACAAGTAGCGACCGGTCGCAAATTTCCCTTGCAGTGGACCCGCCCCCGCCCAAAAACGGGCCATTAATAAGTTTTCTCGCCTCGCGGTGGAAGACAGGCATAACATTCGAATTAGCCACTTTTCAAATTCAAAATCATTTATTCGTAGTAAAAATCAGTAAAACTAAACACAGGATGAATACAAACAAAATACAGCACTTAAGTTAATATCGAATATCGATATCGGAATCTCAAACGCTAAAGTCGCTAAAGCCTAAATCTTATGTTTCAGGCCTCAACCACGACGCGACAGCGACGAGTAATATGATTCAACGTAACATCAGTTCAAAGAAAATTTCACTTCAATTGGATTATTCGCTTTATTCACATTAACGCTTTGTGCTCCGTATATGAGAATAAATTGTAAATGACTCTTGGAAATGCTTTACAATAATGTGATTTTCTTATCAATCTCCGAAAAAAATGTAAAACAATCAAAAGATTGTTTATCTTTAAGTAAGTACTAATGATATACCTACAGCGTGTTTAAAAATAGTGATGGTCCTGTTAAGAGTCTATTCACAATCGAATTCTGATTATGGAAAAATAAATACAAGTAAACATATATTCACGATTAATTTTCCTAATCAAAAGTTAATTGGCCCGTAAACGGATCACCGTTATTTTTGTAACAAGCTGTATAATATAGACTATGTCTACTCATTTAAGATATAAGAATTTAACTAACATTAATTGAAATGATAATTTAGTTCATAGGTATATGATGATAGTTGGATAGTTCATTGCTGCTGTATCGATCAGTCAATAAGGTGATCAGTTAATAATTACTGAACTTAGACATACATAATTATAGTTGTTTATTAGTTTAAGATTATATTAATCCGTTCATATAAGCAATTCTGTGTTTATGTAGGTAGGCAGAAGTTGTAGAGATGGTGCATTTGTTTATTTGTAATCAAATTTGGTATACACTTGAATTCATATTTCTAGAAATAATACTTGTAGACCGGTTTGTGTAAGTACGTAACAATACATACATTTTGAACGAGCAAAATAAAAAATACATTTTTAATGCTGACGGACTGTTTGGTGCAGCCATTATGTTAAACCTATTAAAACGTACCATTATATATTAATTCATTATATTGAATAGTGATCTGATCTCGAATTGAATTATGCTAAACAATTTATTTTATTTATTGTAAAATAAAAGTATGTGATCTATGAGTGACCACGAATGCTATAGAGTTCGAAACGTCGGAATACGGGATATACTCGTCATTAACAAACGTAAATAATTTGTTTCCATTATTTTATTTCATGAATACCTGCCGCGTTAATCGCAGACACCAAACCAAATATTATCTGTACAAAATGTTATTCTGTTTATTTATTGACATTTCTTTTAAATGTACCTATAGTAATGTTGTTAATAATATTTTAATCACGTTTCAGAAATACCTGGCTACCTGGGTAACCACTGCTCCAACAACCCATACGTTATACGTTCATGTACCTACATGAAAACGAAAGCCGTAAAAACTCGTTGTACTTATAAAATAATTCCATCCTATTTTTAAGACAAAAAATCAATGATGGCTTATGAATTATTATGATGGTCTCGTTTTATACATTTATCATGCTAGGCGTCACTTTCGTACTTGCGTATTTGTTAGAATGTGACGACAACGCTGACAAACGATTAGCCGCGGTACCATCATAATTATCATAAGCCTTATATTATAAAATATAAAATGATTGACTTTGCTATGCAATTTTCGACGAACATTTCATTGGTATAACCTAACTTTGATTACCAAACTTATGAACAACTTGCGATGGTACTGAGAATATAAATTGTTTGGCTGTCCATTGTTATTAAATTACTAGTAATTATTGTTACTAAACGAAACATTATGTGAAAGTAATCTTGGCATTCTGCGCGAAATGAGAAAAAGTTTTTAATAACATCTAAACGAAAATGTTATCATAGTAGGTGGGTACGTCAAAAGTAAAGACGAGTCTAGACAAAAAGGGTTTAGCAAAAGATACCCCAGGCTAAAGTTACTCGTGCGTACGCCACATTTGCAAATAGACAGAAAAGGACATAATACATGAATATATACACGAGAAACGGGAATAGAGGGATGTTAAAGCTCCAGCGCACAACAGACACAAACAATTTTGGTTGCAGTTTGATTTCTTTCGTTTGAATGCTGCTTGTGATCATATTTATTTAAGCTTTTTGGAATAAAGATGCCAATGGTTTGTACCTTTCTACGAATTAAATATCTAAGCACCCTTATTGCAAGCGACAAAGTGCGACGTTTTCACTGATCCGCTCACACTATATTATTTAAAAAATGGGAAACATCCTTGGAAAATTTGCCCAACAATATGAGTATTAGGTACTACATCTTTCAATCAATCAAAGGACTGTATGACTGCCTTATTCATTCATTAAAAGCAATCAAAGTCATAAGACCTTTTTACCTACGTTGTATTGATCTAAGCTGTACCTACTGTTAAATAAAATTTGATATGCGGTTTTGCAGCCTTAACATTCATCGCCACACTTTCTCCTATCCGTAATATCTGATTCTTGGTTTGCACCCTAATAAAAGAAACGGATTCGGCCTTTAGGGAGCAAGCGAATTCAATGGAATGCCTGAAGCATTTTTTGTAGTAAAATTTTGTATTCATCTGGTACGTTCATACAAATGGAGGTAATCTGGATTCAATGCTCGGATAGCGTGATTCTGGAAATAAACGTTTCTTGTCTCAATCTTATATGATATGATACTCATAACTTTGGAATCACAATCCGATATTGATGAATTTAAATAACTCATTAGGTACTCAACATTTAAACCTAAGCTTTGGCCAAATTACAAATACCTAAGTAGTTCATAGTTAATGTGATTACCTATATAAAACGGAAAATGATAAGGTATACATTTACAACATAATACTTATACAGTGTGTGCTCTAAAACCGGGGTGAAAATTGGTGCATTAATAAGCTGATCAACAATCATTTCCTCATATTGTAATAAAAAAAAAACTTTTTTTGTAATTTTTTGTTCATGTATTTTTCATTATTATGGGTTCATTTACTTGAATTAAAAGTTATCAATAACTTATCATTTTCGAATCATTGAAAAATGTACAATATTTTTTTAAAACCGTAACAAATTAGTGTAAAAATAAAAACAAAATTATTGTTATGACTTCGTACATGGTATACTATCAAGATGTCTTGCGACTGACAAGCTACGACATCGTGATGCCAAGATCCAGTACTAAAGGTCCATAGCTTTGAATGACAATATCCCCGGACTTAACTACTTTGAAACACCGGGACCTTTACAGGATTATTGCCGATAGTCTAAGCAGTCACTCATTTCATTTTTCTCCCATGTTAAAGGCCACACACTGTATAGGCACAGTCGCCATCAGATATATAGTAGTGTCAAGAGTTTTCTTAAAGATCAGAACACACCTTTATTGCCATAACGATAATGCAATTCAGTTTATGTTCGGTTTGTCAGTTATTCTATGGAACTGACACATCGCTATTCAGATTTGGTCCTAAACTGAATCGCATTAGTAGATCATGGTAGACCCCTGTACTGTACGGTTGCAGTCGCAAACATGTGGGTTGATGGGCGTCAAAATATAACAACAAGTAGCTGTTCTACGACAAAACTGTGATAATACTTTTTTTTATCTAGATGTTACAGTTTTGTCGCATAGTTCAAATATTTAATGTGTAGTGTAGTGCGTCATCGCACACAGATGATTGGTGAACAAATGATTGACATTCCTTATACACATACCTCTAGCTGATGGTAGGCCATCCACATGTTAACACAGCTGATGGAACATTACTTTCTTTGTTCTTGTATTATAAGCAGGACTTTTATTGAATAAATAATCAGTATTTCCTCGACTCTGGAGTTATCATTATAACCCGAACGCCTCACACTTTATGGCGACCCTGCCAGTTGGGCTGCACGAGGCAGCCCCAGCCAGCAAGCACTCTAGCCAGCAAGCAAGCCATCAGTAAACCCCAGATATGGGAAGCCAGTGCACTAAACCTGAGAAAACCGAAGAAGTCATCATAGCCCAGAACGGTGCCACCAACAACGCCAGCACATACCAAGCCGAAAGCAACAAAATCATAATATATGTGACCACGACAGTACTCATAATTATATGTGCCATCTGCATCTACGCCATCTGGAAGAGAATTCACAAATGTTTGACAAGAAAAATTGAGAGACAAGCAGTAGCAGCAGTGATCCGCAACAGGCCAGAGCAAGCCGTCTAGAACGAAACGCTGACAGCCCGCATCGCACCACGTCGCCGAGCATCGCGTCGCATCGCAGCAGCACCGCATGACCTCCACCACCACCAGTCATCAGACTCATCAGCACCTGCGCCACAGCACACAATTTGCAGAGTGGTACACACTTGCACTAATTCAATAATATTGCCAAATGTTATAAATGTATTTTTTTTTGTACTATATCACGCGAATGGTTCCTTACCGTAAAATTAATAAATAAAAAAATATATGCTCCATACCCCGTTATCAGTGTTGCAGATTCATTGAAAACGCTAGGGTTGGCACTTTACATGTTAATTTTAGTTTACCTACGACTACGTACCTATATAATATGACATGGTATTTTTAATTTTTAACAAAATTAAAACTCTTTTCACCCCGTAATAAAAAAAAGGTTATATTCCTTTTTAGTCTATAAAATGTGATAGCGTCATTTATTTGCGACCCGCCCCGGCTTCGCACGGGTACTATACCTACATATAAACCTTCCTCTTGAATTACTCTACTTATTAAAAAAAATCTCATCAAAATCCGTTGCGTAGTTTGAAAGATTTAAGCGTACAAAGGGACGTAGGGACAGAAAAAGTGACTTTATTTTATACTATGTAGTGATAGTGATCATGAATTTCCTCATTGATCACGCATAATTTTCCCGGCTAAGCTGGAGCTGATGGCGAAATTAGAAGTAACCCGAATGCGACGCGGAAATGGTTCGTGAATTTTGTAACTTGTACAAATAACAGTGTATACAGGGTGTTTGTTATATCATTAGCCATATTGCAATATGTGTTGGGTAAAGGCGTAAAAAAATATTTGGTAAAACAAAAATAATCCATTTTTCATTATCCTTTTTGCTACAGATTTTTTTTTAAATCCCATTATCTAACGAATGTTTGGTCACTATGATCACTTGCTTACTTTGTGTACTGCCCCATCATCTCATAACTGCCAAATCAGATTGGAAAGGGTGTTTGAGTTTGCAACTTTAATTAACCCGCATAAGGTAACTAATTCAATGCGTTATAACGTACGTAACAAGTTTCCTACGCGTGGTGGGGAATGGAGGTGGAGCTTAACTTGCAGGTAAATCTCACGAGACAGCATTATCAGTCTATCGCATACAGTACTAATAATGAGGGTATTTTGAGTTGCGCGCCGATCTGAGGGTAGTTTGACTCAAGCGCGTTTACGCAAGCGCACTCCTTCTTTGTTTACAGAGTGCTGTACAAATGGCAAATGGCATCTTGCGATCAGCCGAGCCAGCATAATTTGACCTCAAGAACGGAGTAACTTAAATGTTCCGTCATACAAACGCGTACTGGTTTACCTCAGATATCGATTCTAATGCACTCTCTAAGCAAATTGAATTGTTGATGACGACGAGCAGGTACAGGTAGGTATGCGCTTGGGCAGTTTTAATCAAATAACAATCGTGTGTGCATGTAGTTAGGACATTTTATTCATTGTTTAGTGCCGATGGTGGGGTGAGTGACGTCGGCTGATCGGTGCTTGTGATGAACTCCTGATTGGCTAAGACTTGACTACTCAAACCTGCTACCCTTTTGTCTGCCATCGAATCGCACGGATTGAAACAAACTTGCCTAGTGACCACAAATTATGTTTTTGCCGGATAAAAAACGGGAAAAAAATACAAAAAAAATTGTCACTTTTTTTTCAAAAATGTTGTGTACTGGTGATCGCGAATGACATATCCAAATTTGGCTAACGACATAACAAACACCCTGTATAAGTAAGTTTAAAAATGTACCTACATAGGTACCTACCGACATACTAAGTATAAGTATAAGTACTTAGTTAAGCATTTTTGATAATAGTTTATTTTAAATCAAATGTCAGGGTTTTTCTGTTACATATAAAAATAATGCACCATAAATTTTAAAGTAAGATGTCTTCGATTCTTATACATTTGACATATACAATTATGACGATTGCTGGGATGAAGTCGTTAAATTGTTTAGAAAATATACAATAGAATGTGAAAGTGAATGAACAAATAGGGAAATCAGCTTCCAATGCAATAGCCCAACGTCACAATTAAGAAAAATGCTAATTAAAATATCACTTCAAAAAATTTAACTTTTGTGACAACCCTATGACTCAGTTTCAATGAATCTGCAACATTGATAACGGGGTATGATGCTCACCATTGAAAACTTATATGAGCAATTAAAGGCATTAAGAGAAGATATTAGGAAATTAGGTCCCAAACGCCGAAAAGAGGCTATTGGTCAAAATAAGCTCCAACAAGTACAGTTGTTGTACACTCAATACGAAACATATATGTAGAACAATATAGTTTAAAATTAGAAAAATCCGAAATCTCAGTTAAAGACAGTGAATTAATTAAATCTTACTTACCAAAAATAGACCACATTTTATCATTTATCTAGATGTTACAGTTTTGTCGCATAATTCAAATATTTAATGTGTGCGATACGGAAAAGGCATTGACTCAGCATAAAGTTGCAATTCGGAAAATTTTTATAAGTTGAGTAATATTCCAAATAAATAAATAAGTTTTACGCAGTAGTTTCAAGCTCGCGCATTTATTCTTCGTTTTTCTAGAAAATTACAATCTGAACTCAAGGACATTGAACTGAATAAAGTTTGCTCTACACCGGCTCACTTTTGTCTATTTGGCTTTTGGTGGTTTTTTATGGTAGTGTTCCGGATGGGAAGCAGTCTTCGTCGGCACGTGTAAAGTCTATGAATTTAAGCGACTGCACATTTATTTAATGGCTCCGTGTTTAAATTTATCAGCCTCTATTCGAGAAAAAGGACTGTAATTGCCTGCTGTGCTATTTATTTGAATTCCGAATTAAACGGAAGTCTACTGTCTACCTATTTTATACGCCATTTTATTCAAGAAGGGTGAGTACCTACGTGACTTTTCAAAATAGTACAATCAAAATCACATGAAGCGTCTCAGTAGATTTAAAATGAGAAGCGTGAAAGTTTTTCAATGGATACCTACGTACACGCAGATTCTAAGTAATTACAGATGTCTAAAAGCTCTTCTTTTATTTTTTTCATGGAAATGCAAAATGATTATGTTACAATGAACTATTGTTCCTATCCATAGTATCCATTGCACTGAATGAATTACTTTAGACAGATACATACATTACATATACAGGGTGGTCCAAACCTTGACGTCAAGAAATTTTTTTTAGGTTCCCTACGTCATGGGCTATCAGAATATACCCCATGTATGTTAGCCGATTTTTTGTAGTTTTCGAGTTATGAATTTTTGAAAAAAAATTTTTTTGAGAAATTCTGGATTGATGAAATTTACTGATAAAAAAAACTATTGAGTTTTTTAAATATTTTATTTTTGTAAAAGTATTACTACAAATAAAGCATTTACTGACAAAAAAATTAGCGTCCTCACTTTGATACAAGTAGGATACAAAAATACCTAATTCAAAATTTTACGCTTAAAACGCATCATAATAGCATTAATGTACGTAAACAAAAAAATAAAACATACCCGAAGGAATTTTCGTATTCTTAAGACCGCCCTAGACCTTGAGCCTTCGTAACAGCAAAAAATGTGATACTTAATATTGAGGATTTTTCGGAGTAGTCGGTCAAATAAACTTAAAAAAGCTTAAAATTTTAAAGTAGTAAAAAATGACTTGAATAACTACAAAAATTGAGTTTTCGTGGTATTTTCTGTCTTTGTTTATTGATATGAACAACAAAACAGACGAAATTTCATTTTATTTTTAAATTAAAAATTTAGAAGTTTCTTTTAAATTTATTTGACCGACTACTCAGAAAATCCTCATCATTAAGTATAACTTTTTTTTTCCGTTTACGAAGATTTAAGGTCTAGGGCAGTCTTTAGATTACAAAAAATCCTTGGGATATGTTTTATTTTTTTTATTACGTACATTAATGCTATTTTGATGCGATTTTAACGTAAAATTTTGAATTTGGTATTTTTTATCCTACTTGTATCAAAGTGAGGACGCTAATTTTTTTGTCAGTAAATGCTTTATTTGTAGTAATACTCTTACAAAAAAAAATATTTAAAAAACTCAATAGTTTTTTTTATCAATAAATTTCTTCTATCCAGAAATTTCTCAAAAAACATTTTTTCAAAAATTCATAACATATGCCCCATGTATGTTAGCCGATTTTTTGTAGTTTTCGAGTTATGAATTTTTGAAATTATTTTTTTTGACAAATTCTGGAATGAAGAAATTTATTGATAAAAAAAAAACTATGAGGTTTTTTAAATATTTTCTTTTTGTAAAAGTATGACTACAAATAAAGCATTTACTGACAAAAAAATTAGCGTCCTCACTTTGATACAAGTAGGATAAAAAATACCAAATTCAAAATTTTACGTTAAAAATGCATCAAAATAGCATTAATGTACGTAAATAAGAAAAATTAAACATATCGCAAGGATTTTTGGTAATGTAAAGACTGCCCTAGACCATAAACCTTCGTAAAAGCAAAAAAAAAAGTGATACTTAATAATGAGGATTTTTCGGAGTAGTCGGTCAAAATAAACTACAAAAAGCTTAAAATTTTAAAGTAGTAAAAAATGATTTGAATAACTACACAAATTAAGTTTTCGTGGTATTTTCTGTCTTTGTTTATTGATAAGAACAACAAAACAGACGAAATTTCACTTTATTTTTAAATTAAAAATTTAGAAGTTTTTTTAAGTTTATTTGACCGACTACTCCGAAAAATCCTCATTATTAAGCATCACTTTTTTTTGCTTTTACGAAGGTTTAAGGTCTAGGACAGTCTTTACATTACCAAAAATCCTTGGGATATGTTTTATTTTTTTTTATTTACGTACATTAATGCTATTTTGATGCGTTTTTAGCGTAAAATTTTGAATTTGGTATTTTTTATCCTACTTGTATCAAAGTGAGGACGCTAATTTTTTTTTTCAGTAAATGCTTTATTTGTAGTAATACTTTTACAAAAAGAAACTAGTTAAAAAACCCAACAGATTTTTTTTATTAATAAATTTCTTAATTCCAGAATTTCTCAAAAAAAATTTTTCAAAAATTCTTAACTCGAAAAATACAAAAAATCGCCTAAAATACATGGGGTATATTCTGATAGATCATGACGTGAGGAATCTAAAAAAAAAATTTTGACGCCAAGGTTTGGACCACCCTGTATATATATTCAAATAAAGAAAAAAACATATATACCTATATGTTAGGGGGTATCCCGTCATATATATATATATATATATATGACGGGATACCCCCTAACTAACAGCCGAGCTAAGAGGGGTAGGATTTTAGCTATCTGCTTCCCAGCTATTCATCGCTAACAGTACTCTGAATACTGTATTTAAGCAACTACGCATTTGCGCATGTAGGCAATACTGGCATGTAGGCATGGACTAATAATTGAAACACAACACACGTGACTTACAATGTTTTTTTATTACTACTCTGGTTCGCAAGAGTTAAACCACTGTCTGAGAAGAACCAGGAAGAAACTCAGCGGGTTGTATTGTAATCTTTTCAAATCATTGGTATTTACAATTTTAGATAATCACAATAGGTAACACTTGAAACATTATTAATTAAAACATGATTAAACAACATAGCATCGACTGGAGAGTTCTAACTTTGAGTCCATGCTTCACTAATATCAAAACACAAAGAAATAAAGTCTTTCGTCAGGAAGAATGACTTTCTAAGTCTAACACGCGAATCAGAATGAATCATAAACACTGCGCTAGTGACCTTTTATACGGTCTGATCATAAACTACCTGCTCAAAGGCGGGTAAATCCCAATATGACGGTTAATGTCTACCTGCATGGAACAAGCAAAGATCACTCGCAAGCAAAACATTGCTTATCGTTTTCTAGATATCAAACTCTTAACAAATTAATTGTAAACATTGCAAATAAGAATATTCTAATGTTCGACACTCGACGTGTCGCACAGCTCCGCGACGACTGAAGCATGTCTCCGACATATATATATATATATATACAGGGTGGGCCCTGTAACTAAAGCAAAAAATCAAATGGAAGACTCCTCTGACTGCCTCTAGTTATTCGCAAAAGGTCCCAGTGTTTTAAAGTTATCCATTAAGGAGAAACAGTATGTTAAAGTTACGACCTATGAGTGATGTATCTAGGTATCACAACATTGTACCTTATTAATGATTAAACATATTGGTAGTTCAGTGGACATAAAACTAAATGAGCTAAAAAGTTTTTTTGAACTCATGGTTTTTTAACTGGTTTACCAAAAAAAATTTTTTTTTTTCGTGTTACACCGATTTAACTTTTTTGGTATAAGTCGACTGCAGTAAAAGTACATAAAAAAAAGAAAAAAAAAGTTTTTTAAGTTTTAACTATTAAATTATGACTATTTATTGGGTTATTAGTGTACCGTTTCATTTTTTGCTTTGGTTACAGGGCCCACCCTGTATATATATATATATATATATATATATATTTTATTTTTATTTTATTTATTAAGGTTCACCAACAATATATTACACCAATACATGTAAGAGATTGTATGCTAGTTAAATTTAGGAGTAGTGTAACTATTACTTACAGGTAAACACAGCGTGCACCATTAATGTGAAGATAAAACTAGAGTAACATTATATAAACTTATATTCTATATACAATATTGTTCGTTAGCACTCCTATCTATCAGCTTTGATAGCAAGTAATAATTTACGTGGGGGGTCAAAGTGAATGTCCGTGATATATACTGTTATTTTCGAGAGTTTGTAATGATTGTGTTTTAGTATAGAGAGGGGACCCGTTATCAGAGCTGTAAACCGTTGAGAAGTAACTGGCGAACATATTACAGATTTCAGTACTGTCTGAGGCTATAGTTGACCCATTAGAAAGGGACGCCGGATAGACACCTGTCCCACCACGCTTTGCCTTTACATGTGTCCAAAATAGTTTTGGGTTTACAATTAAATCATTTTCTAGTTTTTTTAAGTACTCATTGTATCGACATTTTGCTAGTTTATTACATCTGTAACTGATTAATTTTAATTCTATTGCATCTAATGGGTTTTTATACTTATTATAGCGAATTCTAATTTTATTTTTTTCATTCAAGTTCTTTATCAATTGTTTATCAAACCAAGGCGGGTACCGGTTTTTTCTCGGCATAATGTAAGGTACATGTTTTTTAATAACTAACTGAATAATATTCATGAAAATTGAAGTCATGTCATTAACGTCGTTTCTATCCGAGAATAAATCGTCCCAGCGGCAATTACGTAAGTGCTCGCGAATGAGATCGTAACGAGCCTTGTAAAAATTAGGTCTAGCCTCAGCATAGTTGTAAGACAGCCGTGTTTCGTCAGCAAGAGATACAACAATGTAGAGGGGGGGATGAAATGGATCCACGGTGCTTAAGGGACACATGCTTTCCATCACCTCGCAACCGGCCAAAGTAGTTAATATCAGATCAAGGACTCGTTCCGACTTATTCGTTACACGATTGAATTGATGCAGCTTGTTGAGGTGAGTAAAATCTGTCATAATATAATTGAATCCTGGTACAACATAATTATTCATAGTATCATAGACACGTTCCCAGTTAATATCCCCTAAGTTGAAATCTCCTGCCATACAGATATCAATATCAATATTTTCTAAAACTGAGTTACAATGATCTATATAACTTTTAAGTAGACAACGACGAATAGGGGGTGGCAGATAAACTGCACAGAGAGCCACTTGACGAGCCGGACGCGTGGGAATATCAATTACAACCCAAATGTCCTCAAAGCCGCTTCGCCATTTTGTTATTTCTTTTGATGATATTGACTTTAGGACCGCAATTAATACGCCGCCACCCTCTTTACCCTGGCCACTAGACTGTTCTCTGTCTCTTCTGTAAACCACGTATCGGTCGTCAAATAGCTCACTGCTAAGTACAGAGCTGTTGAGCCATGTTTCAGTAAGTATTATTACATCAAAATTATTACAACATAGGTTTCTAAAAAATACATCAGTTTTCGTTCGCAATCCACGACTATTCTGATAATATATTTTTAAATCAAGCTCTTTTTAATATTGATTAATATAATAACATGCCAAATTTTACTTAATAAAAATACGATAACTTATACTATTAATTTTAAACTGTCCTCGTTTTTGATAAGAATAGCATCACTGTCGTCGGTTTTTCTGACAAAAATTTTGCCATTCCTTGTCCAAACGTGCTTATAGCTTTTCCCTTTGGCAGCATGTCTAGTAGCTGCGTGGAGCTTTTTGTTCGCGGGCGACAAGTGTTCGACAACAAATATAGGAGAGCTGTTATCTATGAAACCAAGGTGCGTGGCGTTAAGTTTGTTGTTCGGGTTTGACTTATTAAAGCTAAAGACGGCTGCAAGTAAGTGGTCACGAATCCTTGGGGACGCCAATTGCACCACGATGGATCTTGGACGTGCATTTTCCTTGTTGAGCTTGGCGATGCGGGTGCAGTGCAGGATGTTACTGTCGACTATGTCGAAATTTACGGTTTTTGCTAAATTGTTGATGAGATTGCAAAGGTTTTCATTCTTATTTTCAGGCACACACTGAATTTCCAAGTTGTTGACTCGTGATTGCTGCTCAATTTGGTTGATTCGATTATTAAGATCTGATATAGTAGATTTCAATTTTACATTTTCTGACTCTAATTCACTCATTATACTCTTAGCCCTTGTTTGTTCTACTTCAATGTCGTCGAACCTCGCACTCATGAAATCCATGGAATTTCTAAAATCTCTAATATCCTGCCTTAACGGCTCTAGCTGACCGGATATAATTTCATGCATTGAGGCAGTCATGTCTTTCACTGCCGAGCGAAGTTCCTGTTTGAGAAGTTCCTGCACGATGGTACGTACGTCGTCGCTCGTAACCGACGCTGTCCCAGGCGGGGAGGCCAGGGCTATCCTTTTATTTCCTCTCGAAGTCGTAATGTTACGCACTGGCGTGGAGTCCTGTTTGGGGTTTTTTGGCGCGCGAGATACACACGTCGGACATTTCCATTCTGACGAGTTATTGGAGTCTAGACTTAAACCGAGCACCGATAGACAGCCGTAGTGATACGATTTTAGACATAGTGTGCAATCAATAAACTGCTCATCCTGCATATTCTCGTTAGTGCAACACCCGTAATTCATTTTGTCTAGGTGCAATATAAATGCGTCTAGTATAAAATATCACAGCAATAAAATAAACAGTCACCGTTAATGTAGCTGTTTTAAATAAATCACTTGCTTCAGCTTCGGGAAACAATTCGTTCAAGAAACAGTCTTCGGTCCGTGACGCAAGGACTATAACAATTACCGTGTTTACAATTTCACCTCTAGCGGAGCCGCAGCGAGTTCGCGAGAATAACGTCGTATGCGCCGTGCAGAGGCTGTCGCTTATACGCTTTTGTCAACACTTCAAACAGATGTTAATTTTTACTCACTGTTCCTTAGTTTTTGTTGTTTTTTTTAAGATTCCACTATTTAATACAAGTCATCCACGTTATTAACACCGGATAACACAATAATACAGTTGTACACCAAACAAATTACTTGTAATTATCACTTAAACTAAACATTTCAATAATTTTTAACGGAGCACGAATTATGAGATGTTTACTTCACGGCGGAAGGCGGGTATATGTCGGAGACATAACATAATATATATACCTATATATATATATATATAGGTATATATGTTTTATTCTTTATTTGAAATGGGCTTACTCATGGCCACAGACTAGCCAAGGGCAGAGACGTGGCCTACGATGGAGTGAGTTTGCCCAGAAGGTGCCAATTTAGTGAATATTATTATACTCGTACGGTGGGAAAGGATTATTAACTACCTACCTATATTTTTTACGTTTCTTGATTGTCTGTTTAATTTTTGACAGGTTAAAGATGCTACTGTGGTTGAGAGCGTGGTGGTCAAAACTTTCACAGAACATGCATTGACAAGAGGCAAGGACCCAGAATACGACATCATGATGATTAAAAGAGACGGAAACTCTAAACAATTTTTGTCCGTATGTATATTTATGGGCGGCCATAGTTTGAGATTTAAGCTTTTCACAATAAAGTTAATTTTTCAATAGAAATGGAAGTGATTTAGGATCCTTTAAAGTACATTTTGCACCTATCTGTTTGTGTTGGCGGGATAAACACTTGGAATTTACAAGTTTTATTCAATTTTGCTAAACAGGATCAATATTGAGAGACGCCAACAAGATTGAAATTAATTGAATCGACGCAGATTCAAGATTCGCTTTTACAAATTTAAAGCTTTGTCTACTAAAGTAATTAAAACGTTGTACGAGGTTTCTTTTAAACAAGCTGCTGCTTACTACGGGATACTAACAATAATGTTTAAAACGCGCTAACTCAACTCAGCTTTTTGAAGTTTTAATTATTATACTTACTTAGTTATCAAATTATTAAAAATAATCTAATCTTATTTATTGTGGTGGTTTTAATTTGTTTTTAATCAAGCGATTCACTTGCGGAACTCAAATCATCTCTAAATAGTAATATCACAAAAAAAAAGTTGTGGTGGCATCTAGTTTAGTAGGTACATTACGACACAAGTGCGAAAAACATGAAATTCGAAACGAGTGGCGATGTTTTAAATCGACACGAGTTACGAATTTCGTTTTTGCACGTGTCTCGTACGACGTTTTTTAGTACAGATGGCCCTACGAAGTCTTAGACCTGACGTAAAATGACACACTTCTCGCACTAGAGCCTAAAAAATGCAACATCTGTACTAAAAAAATCATTATGATAAGAACTATTTCCTGTTTATTCTTTAATGCAGCGTTGGTTCTTCGCGTTAACCTTTTTCATATTTGTCGCTTTTTCCGTGGTGAAAATCGAGAATATAGTTTTGTTGTCTATGGCACAAAGTACCCAAATATAGAGGGTCTGTTTCATAGAAGGCTCAAATAGTTCGGAATATGTTACAATAGATGTCACTAGGAGCACGATTGACTAGTAATAGATTTAGTTTTATTTGAAATCCAGATATTTACTACCTGTTAGTGCACAGTATTAATTAATTTAGCATCATACATCGAAAATAGTCAAAACCACCCTTTCTAGAAGAGTAAATTAATAAATAATAAAATTAACTATTTTTGGAATAAATTGATTTCAGCGCCATCTATTATTGCACGTACATATTTTTATGCGTTTTTCTCGATACGCGTCAAACAGTACACTACTCGAGTCTTGACAGAAATAATCTATAGATGTTGCTAAACAAAATCTTGCATATATTGATTTTAAATGTTTAAGGAGGTCTAAAAAACCGAAAAACTAATAAATACATACAAAAAAAGTAAAAAGTCCCTAAATCGCTAATAATAACAAAAAATTACATACATTACAAGTCACATGCTAGGATTTGAACCCGTAACATAACAACTGATAACAATAAATAGCTGATTAGGGTATATCCGAATTATATAACAAATACATTGCGGCGCGGCGTTGCCGTTGTCAGCATTATCTTTGCTTTACCGTAATCTGACGAGCTGGCAACAAACGAAACGAGAGGCATAGAAAATTGAAGGTAATCTGAGCATTGCATTCTGTTTCTATTCTACGCTTCAATACCAAACTAACATAGCGAAATAATAATTAAACTCTTACTAATGGCACTCTATCAATATCATTGGCAATAAATAGCTCTACTCTGTCCAACATCCAACAAACTCTGTAATAAAAAAAAACCGGCCAAGTGCGAGTCGGACTCGCGCGCAAAGGGTTCCGTACCATTATCAATTTATTATTAAAAAAATACAGTTAAATCAACCTACCTCAAAAACTATAGGAGATAATTTAATCAAACCAAAAATCGTTGATAGAGTTTATTAATGTACATAACATATATTTTTTTCAGAATTTTATATCGCGTAGTTTAAAAAATAGAGGGGGGGGACACATTTTTCAGACTTTGAGAGCTGATATCTCGAAAACGATTTGCTTAAATAAAAATGTGATGTATAAACCTTCATATCATTTTCAAAGACCTTTCTATTAATACCCCACACGCTTATGTAAAACTAAAAAAAAAATTCTATCCCTCAGTTTCATGAATGGAGGGCCCCCACCCCAATGATTTTTTTTACAATTTAGTATCATAATCCTGTAGCGGTTCATACAACACACATTCTCACCAAATTTCGTTACTGTAGCATTTATAGTTTCCGAGTAAATCGGCTGTGACAGACGGACAGACGGACAGACGGACAGACGGACATGACGAATCTATAAGGGTTCCGTTTTTGCCATTTTGGCTAAAAACCCTAAAAAGGGCTAATACTAATTTTCTCTTATTGTGTCTACATTTTTTGAATTTGCCATTTGTGTCCATTCTAAGATCCAAGATGGCGGGAACTTTTTTTGCAATTTTCATCATTGTACTCGTTTCTGACTCATTCGCATACGTGGAATATCATTTTTGGGTCCATTCTAAGATCCAAGATGGCTGGAACTTTTTTTTTGTAATTTTCATCTTTATACTCGTTTCCGACTAATTCGCATACGTGGAATACGATTCCCGGGTCCATTCTAAAATCCAAGATGGCGGAAACTTTTTTTTGCAAATTTCATCATTATACTCGTTTCCGACTAATTCGCATACGTGGAATACGATTTCCGGGTCCATTCTAAAATCCAAGATGGCGGGAACTTTTTTTTGCAATTTTCATCATTGTACTCGTTTCTGACTAATTCGCATACGTGGAGTATCATTTTTGGGTCCATTCTAAGATCCAAGATGGCGGCTACTTTGTTTTTGTAATTTTCATTATTATACTCGTTTCTGACTAATTCGCATACGTGTAATACGATTTCCGGGTCCATTCTAAGATCCAAGATGGCGGGAACTTTTTATATTATGCAATTTTCATCATTATACTCGTTTCCGACTAATTCGCATACGTGGAATACGATTCCCAGGTCCATTCTAAAATCCAAGATGGCGGGAACTTTTTTTTGCAATTTTCATCATTGTACTCGTTTCTGACTCATTCGCATACGTGTAATACGATTTCCGGGTCCATTCTAAGATCCAAGATGGCGGCTACTTTTTTTTGTAATTTTCATTATTATACTCGTTTCTGACTAATTCGCATACGTGTAATACGATTCCCGGGTCCATTCTAAAATCCAAGATGGCGGGAACTTTTTTTTGCAATTTTCATCATTATACTCGTTTCCGACTAATTCGCATACGTGGAATACGATTCCCGGGTCCATTCTAAAATCCAAGATGGCGGGAACGTTTTTTTTGCAATTTTCATCATTGTACTCGTTTCTGACTAATTCGCATACGTGTAATACGATTTCCGGGTCCATTCTAAGATCCAAGATGGCGGCTACTTTTTTTTGTAATTTTCATCATTGTACTCGTTTCTGACTAATTCGCATACGTGTAATACGATTTCCGGGTCCATTCTAAGATCCAAGATGGCGGCTACTTTTTTTTGTAATTTTCATTATTATACTCGTTTCTGACTAATTCGCATACGTGTAATACGATTCCCGGGTCCATTCTAAAATCCAAGATGGCGGAAACTTTTTTTTGCAAATTTCATCATTATACTCGTTTCCGACTAATTCGCATACGTGGAATACGATTTCCGGGTCCATTCTAAAATCCAAGATGGCGGGAACTTTTTTTTGCAATTTTCATCATTGTACTCGTTTCTGACTAATTCGCATACGTGGAGTATCATTTTTGGGTCCATTCTAAGATCCAAGATGGCGGCTACTTTGTTTTTGTAATTTTCATTATTATACTCGTTTCTGACTAATTCGCATACGTGTAATACGATTTCCGGGTCCATTCTAAGATCCAAGATGGCGGGAACTTTTTATATTATGCAATTTTCATCATTATACTCGTTTCCGACTAATTCGCATACGTGGAATACGATTCCCAGGTCCATTCTAAAATCCAAGATGGCGGGAACTTTTTTTTGCAATTTTCATCATTGTACTCGTTTCTGACTAATTCGCATACGTGTAATACGATTTCCGGGTCCATTCTAAGATCCAAGATGGCGGCTACTTTTTTTTGTAATTTTCATTATTATACTCGTTTCTGACTAATTCGCATACGTGTAATACGATTCCCGGGTCCATTCTAAAATCCAAGATGGCGGGAACTTTTTTTTGCAATTTTCATCATTATACTCGTTTCCGACTAATTCGCATACGTGGAATACGATTCCCGGGTCCATTCTAAAATCCAAGATGGCGGGAACGTTTTTTTTGCAATTTTCATCATTGTACTCGTTTCTGACTAATTCGCATACGTGTAATACGATTTCCGGGTCCATTCTAAGATCCAAGATGGCGGCTACTTTTTTTTGTAATTTTCATTATTATACTCGTTTCTGACTAATTCGCATACGTGTAATACGATTCCCGGGTCCATTCTAAAATCCAAGATGGCGGGAACTTTTTTTTGCAATTTTCATCATTATACTCGTTTCCGACTAATTCGCATACGTGGAATACGATTTCCGGGTCCATTCTAAAATCCAAGATGGCGGGAACTTTTTTTGCAATTTTCATCATTATACTCGTTTCTGACTAATTCGCATACGTGGAATATCATTTTTGTGTCCATTCTAAGATCCAAGATGGCGGGAACTTTTTTGCAATTTTCGTCATTATACTCGTTTCCGACTAATTCGCATACGTGTAATACGATTCCCGGGTCCATTCTAAAATCCAAGATGGTGGCTACTTTTTTTGCAATTTTCATCATTATATTCGTTTCTGACTAATTCGCATACGTGGAATATCATTTTTGGGTCCATTCTAAGATCCAAGATGGCGGGAACTTTTTTTTGCAATTTTCGTCATTATACTCGTTTCCGACTAATTCGCATACGTGGAATACGATTCCCGGGTCCATTCTAAAATTCAAGATGGTGGCTACTTTTTTTTGCAATTTTCATCATTATATTCGTTTCTGACTAATTCGCATACGTGGAATATCATTTTTGGGTCCATTCTAAGATCCAAGATGGCGGGACCTTTTTTTGCAATTTTCGTCATTATACTCGTTTCCGACTAATTCGCATACGTGGAATACGATTCCCGGGTCCATTCTAAAATCCAAGATGGTGGCTACTTTTTTTTGCAATTTTCATCATTATATTCGTTTCTGACTAATTCGCATACGTGTAATACGATTTTTGGGTCCATTCTAAGATCCAAGATGGCGGGAACTTTTTTTTGCATTTTTCATCATTATACTCGTTTCGGACTAATTCGCATACGTGGAATACGATTTTCGGGTCCATTCTAAGATTCAAGATGGCGGGAACTTTTATTTTGCAATTTTCATCATTATACTCGTTTGGAATACGATTTCCGGGTCCATTCTAAAATCCAAGATAGCGGGAACTTTTTTTTTTGCAATTTTCATCATTATACTCGTTTCCGACTAATTCGCATAAGTGGAATACGATTTCCGAGTCCATTCTAAAATCCAAGATGGTGGGAACTTTTTTTGCAATTTTCATCATTATACTCGTTTCTGATTAATTCGCATACGTGGAATATCATTTTTGGGTCCATTCTAAGATCCAAGATGGCGGGAACTTTTTTTTGCAATTTTCGTCATTATACACGTTTCCGACTAATTCGCATACGTGGAATACGATTCGCGGGACCATTCTAAAATCCAAGATGGCGGGAACTTTTTTTTTGCAATTTTCATCATTATACTTTTTTCTGACTAATTCGCATACGTAGAATACGATTTTCAGGTCCATTCTAAGATCCAAGATGGCGGTAATTGTTTTTGTAATATTTGTCAATGTACTCGTTTTCGACTAATTTATAAACGTGGAACCCTAATTTGGGGTTAATTTAATATCCAAGAGTTTT
>JALPQI010015157.1:0-26795 GCA_025490895.1 Thaumatotibia leucotreta | reverse complement strand
ATGCTTTGAGCTTGTTCGAATTTGATTATACATATTATCTATTGTACAGCTGTAAGCTTTTGGCCTATTAATGTAATGCGATTAATGTGTTTTCATTGAGTTGCGTTTTCATAGACAATAAAGTAATTTTAGGTTAATAGTATTAATATCTGTCCCTCCTGTTAAAGACCCGTGTATAAGGTTAAAATAAAGGTGTTTATAATATTAATGTGTGGTTTTTATTATCAGAAGTGTTACGTACCTCGAGCGCCTACAACAATGCCACGTAGTCGGAAGAGAAAATCCGAGAAAAGAAGGTCGCGCCGCCGATCTACTTCACCTTCGTCGTCCACAAGCAGCAGCTCAAGTAGCTCATCTAGCAACGACAGCCGTGCAAGGAAGCGACAAAGACGGCACAAGAAGAAACGAAGCCAAGAACCACTGCCAACCGTGAGTCAAAACATTGTTTTATCATCAGTGATTCCCGAATTCGATCCATTAATTGACGATATTGATAGTTGGTTAGACGTCGTTGAGGCCAATTCGCGTACATTTGGGTGGTCAAACAGTATGATAACATATCAAGCACTGCAAAAATTGAGAAATACCGGTAAAATGTGGTTAGATTCTTTCCAAAAAAACGAATGTAAATGGACAAATTGGACTTGGAAACAGTGGAGTGATATGTTATCAGACACATTTCATGTTAAACGTAATACTTATGTGCTCCTAAAAGAATTGGTAGAATCGAAACCGTTGCCTAAGCAATCGTTATACGAGTTTTACTTTCAACAAAAAGCCAAAATCGATCGGTTACATTTAGGTTTTCGAGAACGTGACGTGATTTCAATCATAGTCGGGTCTATAGGCGATATAAATATAGTAAGCGCTGCAGAAGCGGGTAGTTTTAAATATTGTGACGAACTAGCGTCATTCTTGCACGGCAAAATTTACCCAGAATCCGAAAAACAAGGATCTAATAAAAGCAGTACAACAAACAAACATCTTTTTCGATCGACCACGGTTCCGAATCAAAATCAAACAGCCACAGAGAATAAAGTATACAGTAGTGCAACTGAGACTTTTGTAGCCAGTAGTAACAGAAATTCATCAACCGGTATTATTTGTTACCGTTGTGGTGAACCTGGCCATAGAAGGATCATTTGTACTATTAAAGACAACGTGAAATGCGCGTCTTGTAATAAGTTGGGGCACTTAGAAAAAGCTTGTAAGTCTAAAAGAAATATGAAAATTGAAAATGACGCGGAGGTTAAAATGATTAACGTATCAAAGCAAAAATTTTTCAAAAATATATTTTTGGACAAACTCGAGTGCAAAGCATTTTTTGATATGGGAAGCGATTGTTCTTTAATGACTTCTGATTTTGCGATGCGAAATAATATGCAGACATTTGAATTAAATACCCCTGTCAATCTCATGGGGTTTACAAATGATTTATCGGCTCAGGTGACACGGGCGGTTGCGATAAATTTAAAAGTTGATTCAGTTGCGTTAATAACTACGTTTTATATTATAGATACGCTGTTGGGTTGCGATATTCTAGTAGGCCGCAATTTTACGGAAGATAGGAGTATTATGTATGTGAGAATCGGTGACAATTTAACATTCCAATCTGTCCAGTCATTGGAGGTGAATAATATTGACACAAACATACTGAGTACAACTATCAGCAACAAAGAACATGAATTGATCCTAAATGGTATTTTTTCGAAATACCCTAAATGCATATCTAATGACTTGACAAATTTGGGAAAAACAAGCTGTGTCGAACTTGAGATTGAATTGACAACTAATAAACCAGTTTGTCAACGACCATATAGAATGTCGGAAGCGGAAAGAGCTACTACTCGCGAGATAACTAATGAATTATTAAAATGCGGAATTATTCGTAACAGTAACTCACCATACGCAAGTCCTGCGCTTCTCGTAAATAAATCCTCAGGAGCCAAACGCTTATGTGTCGACTATCGGCAGTTAAATAAAATTACGGTAAAGGAAAAGTACCCAATGCCTTTGATAGAAGATCTTATTGATAGGCTCAGAGGTTGCAAACATTTTACCTTATTAGATTTGAAAAGTGGCTATCACCAAATCTCGGTCAAAGCAGACTCGATCCACAAACTAGCTTTTGTAACAAGTGACGGGCACTTCGAATATGTACGAATGCCATTCGGAGTTTGCAATGGTCCTGCGGTCTTTCAAAGACTTATGGATACGATGCTGGGTAATTTGCGATTTGGGCGCGTTATTTGCTATATGGACGACTTACTCATTGCCACAGAGACACTGGAGGAAAACATAGCATGTTTAGATAATGTACTGCAAATCCTTGAAAACAATGGACTAACTATAAATATTGAAAAGTGTAATTTCTTTCAAACACAAGTAAACTTTCTGGGGTATCTAGTTTCTCAAGATGGTGTGCGGCCTAGTGATAGGAAATTGAAAGCCATTAGCGAATTTCCCACCCCAAAAACTGTTCACCAGCTAAGACAATTTCTGGGATTAATAAATTACTTTAGAAAGTTTATCAAGGTTTGCGCCGTGCTATGTAAACCATTAAGTAATTTACTAAAGAAAGATTCTGTGTGGCAATGGAGTGACGAGCAAGACGCGGCGATAACAAAATTAAAAAGCGTGTTGGTAGATAATGTCACATTAAGCATCTTTGATCCCAAGCTCCCCATTAATCTGTATACTGATGCGAGTCGCGATGGGCTTGGCTGCATTTTAATGCAAACCACTGAAAATGGTGAAAGACCAGTGCATTATTATAGCCGTCAAACGAGTAACGATGAAAAGAAATATCATTCATTTGAACTGGAATTACTAGCCATTGTCACGGGCTTGCAGAAATTTCGACATTACTTGTTGGGCGCGCAGTTTAAAATCATTACCGATTGTAACGCTGTCCGGTATGCACTGACCAAACGAGAAATTGTTCCTCGCATCAGCAGATGGGTTTTGTGTACACAAGAATTTACATTTGACATCCAACATAGAGCGGGATCACAGATGCAGCATGTCGACGCATTGAGTCGTAACCCAATCGGACAAAATGATGACTCATCGACCGTTAAAGATGGAGTAATGTCAATAACGGAGGGCGATTGGCTATTATCAGTTCAATTGTTAGATCCAAATATCAGTAAAATTAGAGATATCCTACAGTCAGGCGAGGCCGAAGCAAATAAACAACTATTCAATGAATACGAATTAGTAGGCAATAAGGTGTATCGCAGAACCGAATGTGGTAGGCGTTGGGTAGTTCCAAAGAATTGCGTGTGGCAGGTTATACGATTAAATCACGACGATGTCGGGCATTTTGCGGTGGACAAGTGTGTAGAAAGAATAAAGGCTAAATATTGGTTTCCGCGATTAAAGAAAACTGTTACAAAGTACATTAAGAATTGCCTTAATTGTGTTTACAACAAACATATCCACGGCAAAAAGCCCGGAGGTCTTTACCCTATCCCTAAATATTGCAGACCCTTTCATACTCTGCATTTAGATCATCTCGGGCCATTTGTCAAAACCAATCAAAAGAATAGCTATTTGCTAGTAATGGTAGACGCATTTTCAAAATTCGTTTTCATATCTGCTGTCAAAAACACGAAAAGCCAAATAGTAATAAATGAGCTAAATAAGTTATTCAAATTGTTTGGTTCTCCGAAACGGCTTATTTGTGATGCAGGTAGTGCATTCACGTCAAAATTATTCAATGATTACTGTCAAACTTCAGGAATTAGAAATCATATAATCGCAACGGCGGTTCCTCGCTCTAACGGACAGGTAGAGCGCTATAACAGAACGATTTTGGATGCATTACGTAGCCTAGGCGCGGACACGGATAACAATAAATGGGATCAACATGTTACAAAAATTCAGCAAGGGATCAATAGTACAATAAATAAAACTACAGCGGCGGTACCAAGCGAGGTATTTTTCGGGTATCGGATTAGGACTAGTAACGACGGGATCACTGACGATGATAATGTTGAGAACTCGGTGGATGTAACGGCTCTCAGGAATCAAGTCGATTCCAACATTAAGGATAATGCCGTAAGACAGAAAGAAGCGTTTGACGCCAAACGCAAGAAAGCACCAAATTATGCGGTAGGTGACTTGGTTGTCCTAAAAATCCCAAGCCAATCGAATGAAGGACAGAGCACGAAGTTGTTGCCGCTGTATAAAGGGCCGTTCCAAATTACGGAGGTCCTTGGTAAAGACCGCTACAAAGTTGCTGACATGAGAGGCGCAGAACGTACTTCGAGGCGCTACGATGGCACCGCATGCGTTGAAAACATGAAACCATGGATCAACTTCGCAGCAGATTCTGACTACGAACAGGAACCAGATGTTGTCAGCAAGTATCAAGGTAATATTAACTTCACTATTGGTCGTAAAACTCATAAGTAGAAAAATAAATAAAAGTTATATTGATCTAGCTTTGAAAAGTTTACTATAGGCTTCAGTTTGACCGAGATACCCTAGACTTGGTTTATTATTATGATCTAATGCAGTAGCCTCGTACAGGAAGTGTAGTGTAAGTAAGTTAGTTGTATCAAATCGTCCTATTAATGCAAATACCGACTAAGTGACTTTTTCACGAAATCGTGTTTTTTACGCCTTTGGAATAAGAATTTCAAGGACTACAATCTAGTAAAACCCATGTTTTGATACGACTCTCCGTTCCAAAGATAGCTTTTAGATAAAGTTACTTAAACGACATTTTACTGAAATATTCACTGCCAAAATCTGATATACATAACTTAATACAAAACTTTATGCTTTCTCCGCCAAGTAAAAACTGTTAATGGTACATAGTGTTTATTTGCATTTATACATTCCCATTTTAAGTTTTACCAAAAAATATTATATATACTTATTTGGTTTTAGCATGAAAATGATTCTATTGAATTATTTATTTTACGACAGGTTGAACACATTACATGCCTTTAGCATGTTTTTCCAGTAGATAATTGTTTCCAAACAACGCCAATATCATACTGCCAAAAAATTTTAAGGCGACTTAGTTGCTTTTGCTTGTAGTTCTATTTCAATATTGACGTAAATCTCTACAGGAGAAACCAATTATGTGCGCGTACGAGTAACTTCACTCAGTTGCGACTCACGCGCCGATGTCACAGGTTGTTGTTTCTCGTAATGTTTGTTAAAAAAATCGTGTAAAAGACTTTTTTAGCGCTAGTGTATAATAACCAGGGCCCGTAACTTTCATGCCGATGACATCAATTTGACGTCACGCTCCATTTAGGGTGATCCAAATTAGTTTTATTGTTAAATATTAATCATTAGTCGTCAATAATTTTAATCATGTACAAATAACTTCAAAAGTAGTCTGTTTACACATGAAATAAATAATACCTACTTGATACGTGCTTTACGTTAAAGAGGAATTCCGTTTTCTACGTAATTATGGAAATGTGTTAACAATATCATTAAATAAAATGTATGTATGGAAACAAATCAAATAGATTTACTTATGGTTCACGTATCAAGTAGGTATTATTTATTTTACGTGTAAATATACTACTTTTGAAGCTATTTGTACATGATTAAAATGATTGATGACTAATGATTAATAATTATCAATAAAACTATTTCGGATCACCCTAAATGGAGCGTGACGTCAAATTGATGTCATGGGCATGAAAATTACGAGCCCTGATAATAACAATGAGTGCAAGGAGTAGAAAACTCGTTAGACTCGCCACGGGGAACAAGGAAACTGCCTTTGGTACGTTTTCGTAATTATGGTTTCGTAGTTAGCTACGTAAGAGGAATTATTTTTCGCCGTTTCGTAATTGATTACCAAAGCGGAATTTATTTCATAATTGATTACGAAAAAAGAATTTACTGCACTAGTTAATTTTCATAAATTGCCTGATACTGTTTTGAGATCTTTGTTCGTTTAGCCATTTTCCATAATATTTTTTAGTCGACAGATTTCCACTGCTACTGGACATAGGCCGCCCTCAGAGCATGCCTTAAAGATCGATCGTGAGTAGTCGGCATCCAATAGATCCCCGCTGAGGATTTTAAACAGAATAATATGGATTGCTTGTATAAACTGTGGCCATAAAATAAGTGTGTTCCCGTTGCCAGAGAGGTTTTTTGGCCACCTTGTATATTGTTAATCTTTTGCTGGATGCTGTCATAATTTGTCATGTTTTTTTTTTCATAAGACAACTTTTATTTTATTTTGTAGGTCCATATTAGGACTTTCAATACCGGGATCGCGGTATTGGTAATCTAAAAATACCGGTATTGAAAGTCCTAGTACATAATTATGTACCAACAAAAGAAAAAAGGCATCACTACGTTTTAATTATTTGGTACAAACTATATTGAATTCATTGTATTCCATTTTGTGTAAATACAAAAAGCTATGAAAATTCCGATTTCAATTATTTGATTTAGAATTTATTTAGCGTTAATGGTTTCATTAATCGCAAAACTGAATAAATTAATTACGAAACTCCAACAAATTCCATTTTGTAGACAACTCAGTTACTACCTGCAAAAACATATTGTATCCAAGGTAACTACGAAACTCAATTACTAAAAAGGAATAAACTCTCTTTTGATAATGAATTACCAAACAGTGAAACATAATTCTCGATTCGCAGCCAAATGACTGCGAAAAAAGAAAAATAAATTCCTGTTTCGTAGTCAACTACGAAACAGATTACGAATGCAGAAATTAAATTCCGCTTTGGTAATCAATTACGAAACGGTGAAAAATAATTCTTCTTACGTAGGTAACTACGAAACCATAATTACGAAAACAGACCAAAGGGAATTTGGCTTTATTTTTCCTAACAAAACTTTCAATAATGTATGACTATCGGTTATCAAGTGTACAAATACTATTTATATTATTACTGTTATGTGTAATTATAAAAAGAAAAGTAACATCCTTAGTCATACATTATGGTGTTATTTAGTTTCGGAGGCCTAGCTTTCGAGTTCGAGTTGGCAGAGTTGCTGAGCGAGCGTAGTAGATGTAGTAAGTATATGATGCGATTACTCGAAGACGCCTGAACCGATTAGCATTTTTTATTTTTTATTTAAAGGTGTATAGTTTTGAGATATTGTTTTATAAATCCTAACGTAATCAGTTCAGTCGTTTATGAGATATCAACAAAAACTGGTGAAGTTCGTTGTTTTTTAATTTTTTTTATTTCGTGTTTTTCCCACAAAACCTAAAACTATGTATTATTAAGGGTTAGGAGGCTTCCAAAAATGCTTTATTGTCAATAAAATACTGTGATTAGTGATGATAATTTGAAGATTTGAGACTTAAACGAAGACACTTCTAGATTTCCTACAGATAAAACCGATTAAGTCATTGTGGATTTTTAGTAAATTTTGTAATAACTTAAAAATCTGAGACTTTTTTTTATCATATTGTGATTTACAAGAAACGTACATGTCAACCAAAGCTTAATCAAAGGAATATGTTGTTCTAGATGTATTGATAAGAGAAATAATCAAAAATATATTTCTACAGGAAAAACGACTAAGTTTGCGACTGTTTTATTAAAATCGCGTTTTTATTGTCAATCAAATACAGACTGAATAATTTTCACGATTAGATAGTAAACTAGACAATATAGGCTATAAAATTCTAAATACACATTGTACATATCTTAATTATTTTATGTAAAGATATACCTCCAAACATTAAAATCGCATTATCTCAAAATCACTTTTTTTTACTTAGTCGGTATTTGCAGTAATAGGACGAAATAGTAAGTGGGTATCCGTAGTGAACGCCACTTGCTATTTTATTGGGTGCGTGGTGATACACGACTTGTAATCTGAACATTACGAGTTCAAGCCACGGTGAGGAGAGAGTTGGCCGGCGATGGGATAACAATCTCCACCCAACTGAAAAACTATAATTTACTTACACTAAACATTGAAAGGCTTTATTCATACAGTCGTCTAACAAAGTAACTTAGACATTTTTGTTGTTGTCCTCAGCTCCTGCATAAGATCTGGGCGTGGCTCGGGACGAGAACACGCTCCAGGCTGGCCGGATGTTGTCGCCCAAGTGGTTCCGGTCCATTTGTGCGGTGACAACGCCATCTGTCAAGAAACAGCTGTACTGCGATCCCTGTACAGAAGCTGTCGAGAGCAGCGACTTGCCAAGTTGTTCACCATGTGGACCGATACGCGGCGCCACTAGGCTAGGCGACGCATTGAGGTGAGGGGAGAATTGGAACTTCTCACTTCACTTGCCATCGAGCAGCGTCGTGAGCGGTCACATTGGTATCGTTCGATTGATTATATATCTAATTTAGTTGTTTGTTACCTTCCGCCATATTGGCAATAAATAAAGTTTGTGCTACCAATGCTTTCATGCTTTGAGCTTGTTCGAATTTGATTATACATATTATCTATTGTACAGCTGTAAGCTTTTGGCCTATTAATGTAATGCGATTAATGTGTTTTCATTGAGTTGCGTTTTCATAGACAATAAAGTAATTTTAGGTTAATAGTATTAATATCTGTCCCTCCTGTTAAAGACCCGTGTATAAGGTTAAAATAAAGGTGTTTATAATATTAATGTGTGGTTTTTATTAATAAAACGTAGCTATAAGATGTGCCAAATGCTACTTACATAGTAATATTATAGCCAGAGATAGTTGAAACATTGCTGAACATAATATTGTTAGCTTTAGCGTGATACCGAACAACAACAAACAATACTAACTATGATAATAATTGCGCATTGCGCACCGAAAATAATAATGAAATATACGTACTCACTAAATTCGATTACAAACTCATTAAAAGGTAAGTACTTAACAATGTAATCAGGATAACAAACGAATGGTCTATTATTTTATTGCTTTGGCATAAAACCCACACAATCAATATACACATAAGGTAAGGATAATAATAAAAATTCCATGACTAAAGAGGCCTACTCAGATATTTGCTGATTTACAAAGATTTTTCTGCTAGTGGGAGGACCACGTGCAGGGTCCGCCTGGATAGCTACCACCGTCTTACCCATTAACCTCCCAGTAAATAGCAGTTTTTCCGCTTTGGGGGTAAGATAGCCGGTGTAATTACTGGCATAGATAGAGGCAATCCATCTAAGTCCTTAAAGTAGCCAGCGAAAAGCCGATTTTTTGTCACTTGGTCCATGGGCCTCAGTTCCTCATTTCCATCAGGTGGGCAGAGAGCTCAGTTGTCTACCTTAGCCACATAAAAAAAATAGTTAGCATATGGCCGCTCCTATATATTATCTGATGGTGACTATACTTCAGTGCCAGACTCACACAAGTCACACCATTATATCGCTAATATAAATACATTATTATTCAATACATAATATTTACTTCGGTTATCGCAAGGATCACACATGAAATACAACTAAGAAAACGGATAATCATCATTATCATCATCAGCCTATGATAGTCCACTGCTGGACGTAGACCTCTCCTTTTAACTATGCGTATAAACGCAATAGGAATAAAAACGATATACGCGAGTTTATCCGTTTTCATAGTTTCATTTCATTCAATACAATTCAAACACGAGAATTAAAATGAACAGTCACAAACTAAAACTAAATAACCGCTTTCCGACACTCCCCCCGCCCCAACGTGCCAAAAATGCACGCGGCGCTCCCGCGCTGGATGGCAAGCAAAATTCTTCGGACAAAGTAAAAACCGGAACGGGAACACAACCATTGTCGCTAATTACTGAAGGCTTTTATATCCTAAAATAGCGTGGGATTTTACTGGACTTGTGTGAGGTACAAGATTACGAGTAGCCAAAGAATCTGATAGACTGAGGAACAGAAGTTCAATTATTTCACTTTATTTTTATGACTTAGTGAGCAGGTTTGGAACGTGCGTGTTTCAAATAAGCCCCAGCGACGATAAGGCGATCTGATAACGATACAGCGGCACGCACTTTGCTAATTCCATTATCGATTGAAGCTATACAAAATCTGCTGTATACTAAGTAGTTAACCGACCAATGAAAGTCCATACAATCAACCCCAGGATTTAAGATACTACTTATGTACTAAACATATTTTGATATCGTAGGTAATAATTAGAAGCAGAACGTCTATCAAGTACATTAATTTCGATAAAACGAAATACCATTACGATATACTCATTGTATTAGTAAAGAACATAAAATAAACTTAGGAAACAAATAACACGCTAATTGCATTTTACATCACAGTATTACAACCTTACGGAGATGAAATAAAATAATAAGCCTATATGTGAATTCAATTTTTCAGAATGAGCTTTGATCACTTTTTGCTATGGACAAAATTGATTGACAAATTTTGCATCATAGGATTTAATAGTTTTTATTTGTCAAGTTGGCAATGTGTCAACTATTTGTTACATTCTTACTTTGTAAGTAAAACAGTTTATTGTGATATTATTGAATGAAGTAATATGAAATTCTCATTTGGTTCTTGGGTGAATTAACTTTTTTTTGTGTACCTATTACCATGATTACGGTCGCCTGAGTCACGCTGGTTTTATGCAAAATTATGATACTTAAACTATGCAAGCATGCATTTTTCTGGTATTAATAAGCCCTTTCCTTAAAGGGTTACCTAAAATCATAAATTATGCATGTTTGCATAATTTGTGTAACTTGCACAATTTTGCATCAAACTAGCGTCACTTAGACAAGCGTAACCATGCCAATAACTAACAATGAAAAGTTGATTTACCCTCTCGCAAGAATAATATTATGTAGGCGACATAGTTATGTATTACTTACCTACTTATTTATTAAAATTGCAAGTTTTTTAATATATTATTATACTGATATTTTCTTGACAGAGAATAAAGCAATCACATAAAAAAAATATTACTTTTAACTAAAACACGGATTCGAATATGTTCAAATAAGTAAACATGGCAGCTTTAGAACAGGTACAGGCAATCAGAGATATAATAATATTTATAAATGTTTTTCCAGCGCTTACGGTTTGCATAGCCTATCCCAAACAGACGATTACCAAAAATGAAACTACCTCGACCTTAACAAGAGCACGAATATTCAATATGCTAAGTAATAGTTTTAATCATGGTGACCGTACAATACACGCTAAGTTATCTCGCATGCCCACATTAAATCATAAAAAACTTATTTCCCAAAAGCTCAATGAGCCAATACTCAACCCTACACTCAGAACTCGAACACTCAATCATCCCTCACTCAACGGTCGGACGCTCAATCTCCGCAAACTCAACAATCGTAAGATCAACACTCCAACACTCAGGACTCGCGCACTAAATTACCCATCACTTGATACTCAAATATTCACTCCTACCACAAACAACCCAATCAAATTTGACAGTCAGCCTCACACTCAACTCACAATCAAGCATCCATCGCAGATAGCTAAAACACTTAGTTATTACAAGCCCAACTCTGTCGAATATGATCGCAAACAAAGTCACGTGATACTTAATGTTCCATCACCTAATACTAAAATACCCAATACCTTGCTCAATCCGATGAAATTTGAGAACAAGCTCGATGTGCAGAACACACCCAAATATCAATCATTTCAAACTAAGACACTCAATCTTGCCATGCTCAACCCTGTCATATTTGAACGGAAACTTGATAGTCAAAAATCAGAAAATCGAATTTACGACGAAAATCTTGAACAATGGCTAAAAGACACCGACGTACGGATATCAGTTCATAATAAAGAAGAATCTACTCGCTCCCACATCGATGGTCTACATGAATTCAAAAAACGCGTTGAAGCAAACAAACAAGAATCAAGAAAGCGTTCTGCAAAAGTTGTCGATAACGATATAATTTCTAGTAAACATGAATTAGACACGATACGGCCACATGATGCTGCTACACCAAATTTCAGTGTGTCGTTTATCGATATTGCTGTAAAAAAGCTAAATAAAATCCAATCTGAATTACTGAAGCACAAGTTGGAAGAAACATCCGAATCAGGAAGAAGGCAACAGAGGAAAAGAATCAAAGAGAATAAACCAATCGATAGAATAATGTCTCTCATGCAACAATTGATCTACCAATCGCAACAAAAGTTTATTATTTGCCAAACATTAAGGCAAAAGTATGTTGATAACGTGAAGTTCAAAATAGGGTACACGTTCTCGCTGCTAAGGATTTTGAAACAACAGCAATTGAGAATATATTCCACTATGCATTTCTACCGATTCTACACTCCGATAGTAAAAGGGACATGGTATGATCCATATTTAGCTGGGCCGATGTTTTATTTGTCATTGTTTGAGAAGTTGATGCGGCTTGATGATGACATCGTGACATTAGTGAGTTATATGTGGACCTTGGAGGAGGAACGAAAGATAGAAGAAGCTATAGATCGGACTAAGTTCCCAAAGAGAACAAAACATACGATTCCCGAGGCGCACACTTTCTATGTAACGACAGTAAGGTATATTGGATAAATTAAAGTTTAACACAGTTAAAGTTAGTTTTCATTACTTACATGTCTGGTATGGTGCAAAGTAATATATATAATTATGTTAATAAAGTTTTCAAAGATTTAATTTTCTGTGCGGACATAATTTTATAACTATAAAAATATGTGTCAGTGCATATGGTACATCGTCCCAGTGTTAAAAAGAACTTAATAAAGAACACAAGGTCTATTAATTTTAAGAGTCATGACAAGGTACCTTTCCATTTGGAGTAGTTTTTAACCGACTTCAAAAAAAGGAGGAGGTTCTCAATTCGACTGAATTTTTTTTTTTTTTTTTTTTTTTTAGTGTTCCGTTGTAAAAGCCCTTATAGTTTCGTCATATCCGTCTGTCCATCTGTATGTCCGTAGCATAGTCGTTGGTACATACTAGAAATTTGTAATTTGGTATAGGTATACATATTAATCACGCCAATAATGTGGTAGAATAACATATAGAAAAAAAAATGTTTTCGGGTACTTACCTACTTGTAAAGTAGGGATTGACTCTTTTATTTTGCTGTGAGCCTATAGTAGGAGGTATCATTGATTTTGCCTTTTAAAAAGAATAAGGTTTCCAAAAGAAAGATTTTTTCTAAACTCTGTATTTTCAGAGATCTATAAGTAACAGTTCCAGAATATAAAAAAATTGTGTCCCGGGCATTTCTCAGAGCGTAAACGGACATCTCATTCATCTGGTCACGTTTTTTTGGAACTGGCTGAATAATTTGAGGTTGGTTTTTGTTGTCTTATAGATTAACGGGTGCTGTATCTGACGACCGAAAATAGTACCAAAAAATGCAGCCATTTCTAAAAAAACGTGACCAGATGAATGAGATGTCCGTTTACGCTCTGAGAAATACCCTCCCTGTAACTTTCGGTCCATGGGTCCAAAACTATTACAAAAATCACGAATAAGGGGCTTGTAGAATATTTTACAATAAAACCATCTCGAACATAAAACATTTTTGAATAACTATGGAACCCTACCCTGAGCATTGCCCGACATGCTATTGGCCGGTTTATTCTTCTATTGTGGTCAAGTTATCAAATGACTCTGAATAAATATGTTATAAAAAATACCTATGTTAGTAGGTAGGAAGGCCCCTTTAAGCAAAATGGCCCAGAAATGCAGAAGCCGTCCAGTTTCACCGCTGGCTCAATATAGGTTACTTCCCCTATATAGGCCACTGGCTATCAAAGCGAGCACGTAGCACCAAAGCCTTGTTTTACGGCCGCTGGATGCCTTCCAAAGTTGGCTTTACAGCGAACAGGTATTAATGGAAACTACACTAAAACTCTAAAATGGGACAATTTATGCAGCGTGCATTTTTAAAAGTCCAAATGGCTCAATTTAGGCTAATCTAAGAGATGCCGTTATATGTAAGAGGAGTAAAGCAAGCTTGCGATCTCGCTCCATTGCATAGTTGTGTCCTTTAGATTAGCCCAGATTGAGCTAATTTGTACTGTGGTTTTAATATTTCCTCAAACAGTAAAAACAATAATAATAATAATAATAAGGACTATTGTAGCCAATAAGCCTGATATCGTGCTGGTAGATCGATCGCAGCGCCGGGCTGTGCTCGTCGACATCACCATCCCCCATGATGAGAATCTCGTGAAGGCCGAGAAGGACAAATCCAGTAAGTACCTAGACCTGGCCCACGAGATAACCGCCATGTGGGATGTTGACTCGACGATCATAGTCCCGATAGTCGTTACAGCGAACGGTTTAATAGCGAAGAGTCTCGACCAACATCTTAAGAGTCTCTCGCTAGATGGCTGGATCAAGGGTCAGATGCAGAAGGCGGTAATCCTGGACACGGCGCGGATAGTCCGTCGGTTCCTCTCTCTGCGACCTTAACCACCGGCAGCTTGGGCCTGCCCCGTTGCCGGCGGCATACTAGGTTAGGTTTTTTATAAAGTGTTTATATTTTGTATTGTTTTTGTATGTTGTATTGTATTTTACTTTTATAGACATTTTTATAACAAACCTAACTTGAGAAAAGAAATAAATAAAGGAAATAATAATAAAAATAAGGGTCAGATGCAGAAGGCGGTAATCCTGGATACGGCGCGGATAGTCCGTCGGTTCCTCTCTCTGCGACCTTAACCACCGGCAGCTTGGGCCCGCCCCGTTGCCGGCGGCACCCTAGTTTAGGTTTTTTATAAAGTGTTTATATTTTGTATTGTTTTTGTATGTTGTATTGTATTTTAATTTTATATTCATTTTATAAAAACCCTAGACTAAGAAAGAAGTTCAATAAAGGAGATAATAATAAAAACGTTTATTCATGAAAAAAATAACAGCTTGTTACAATCTACACACCCTCCGCCAAACTGTAAGACAGTTTGTTGGCAGAAACAGTCTCCCTTACTTATACAGTACTGTTATGTTATCTGTCTTGTTAACTACATCTTATATTTATTTATAAACTGTATTTTAATCTTTAATAACAATTTAAGTTTAGCTTAAATTAATTTGAGTTTCCAACTGTTGCAACATATGCTTTTTTAATTTTGATTTAAATACATTTTTGCTAGAACTCTTTCTAATATCTAAAGGTATCTTGTTGTAGATACTAGGAACTAGGTAGGATCTGGTCCTCTTACCATAATAATTAACTACTCTAGGTACAACCATAACTTCATTGGCTAACTTTCTGCACAGAAGTGGATTACTGACATGGACTTTAAACTCATTTGGTTCATATTATTCCACTGCAATCTGGAAAGATACCCTCTCATTGACCGGCAGCATGTTACATTTTAGAAATAACCTATTATAATCTTCTGTTTACACATAGGTTTTATGATATATTAGGCCTAGGACTAGACCTAAAACCTATGTTTACCTATGTTTTACAAATAAACTATTCTGATTCTGACTTTACTTACTCCAACTGTTTGACTTAATATCAAAAATTTCACTACGTGAGGTCCTTTATAAAGGACGGACTAAATTAGGAGTATGTTGTATCATTTCTCTAGCGCTTACCAATCATTCTCCGCGGCCCAGAGAGCCAAGGGTCAGGTGGGCAACCTAATCCTATGATTTAGCTTAGTAATAGTTTTTACAAAAGCTATTGCAAAGCAATTTTAGAATTATAACTAACGTGAGAATAAACATATTTAAATTATCAAACGTACATTTAGTCGATAATTGCTCGATATGTTTCGATCCATTTAGAGCATCCTCATCATGGAGTACCACTAATATGAGACTATTACTATCATGGAGTACTATTACTAAGCCACTGCAAGCCAAGCAACTATTGACTTCGAACTTCGAACCGATGTGAAGAAACTAGGCTTTATTTATTGGAATTAATCAGGTTCCCCATAATATTATGATAATAATCTTTCACCAATAGTGATTAGGGATATATGGTCGAATCGGACTTGGTTGGGTAGCGTTCGGGAAGCTACGACACATATTTTCCTTCAATATTCCGCAGTGTTTGAAGACGAAAGTCTTTGATCAGTGTATGTTGCCAGTGATGACATACGGTACGGAAACGTGGTCGTTTACAATGGGTCTCATAAGAAGGCTCAAAGTCACCCAAAGGGCTATGGAGAGGGCTATGCTAAGAGTATCTCTGCGAGATCGGATTAAAAATGAGCCCATCCGCAGCAGAACCGAAGTAACCGAAATAGCACCCCGGTCATTGTGGCAATCTTTGGGGGAGGCCTAAGTTCAACAGTGGACGTCTTTCGGCTGACATGATGATGATGATATTTTTGATTTATTTAATTTATTAACACTGAATAGAGTCGAAAACTGTTAGACACATTTTTTTGTTATAACTCTATCCCTTTTTACGGTGCAACTCTTAGAGCATAGAACATTGTTTGATCTATCCAAAGCAACACAGTGAAAATATTACCTACATCATTAAAAACCCATTTGATAAAGAATAAAGATACATTTAATTAATTAAATTTATCTCAAGGTCGCATTTGCATCAGTCGACCTTACTTATACCCAAGTAAGAGCTACGAGCAACCTTTAGCTTTGTACCACAAAAACATTTGGTACACAAACATTGTAAAAACAATGCCTGCCATAAAACATTTACGGGAGTACTGTTAATTAGGGCGAGTTAATTAATTTGTGAGTCTACCATATTGTCACTCGTGCATGGAGAAATGTCCCCATCGCTACAGAATAAATAGGAGTACAAGGGTCAAAATTCTTATCGTTGTAATTTAATAAAACTATCAAAACGGATATACTCGCGTATATTAACTAATTTTAAGTTCATTCCGACGTTTCGAACACTTTTCAGAGAGTCATCCGCAGACCACGAACCCTGTAAAGTATTCGAAACGTTGGGATGAAGTTAAAATTAGTTAATAAACGCGAGTTTATCCGTTTTCATAGTTTTATTTCATGTGTAATCCTCGCGGTAACCGAAGAATCTTATCGATGTCTTGTTTCATACCACTCTGTCACGTTTTTAGCTACTGTTTCGACTCAGTAAATAAAAAAAATCCAGTGCACTTGTATTTCTTTTTCACGCTAGATTTTAATCCATACATCGGAAATTGAAAACAATACATCGTCTCATACAAAAATCACCACTACGTCACCTTTTTAGGGACCCAAAATAAGACAACAAAAAGAATTTTGACCCAGACATGTCACTGTACGCTAAATCCATTGTTTCGTATCGTCCAACAAGTACAAAGCATCGTTTCACTTTGAACTTAAGTTTTAACCGACTTCAAAAAAAGGAGGAGGTTTTCAAAACGACTGAATTTTACGATACCTACCTGATGTTTTATGTTACCTGATATCTCTGAGAATCGTGCACCGGTTTGAATTTTATTTTGTGATCGAATGTGTATAATTCCGAGATGGTCCCGTTGACACCAAGTTGGGATCTCATGATGGGATCTTAAAGAAATCGAGGGATCTCTTCAAATATTATAGGCACAGTCACGTCTAATAATATGTATACATTTCGGAACGTATGTCAAGGGCATAAGGATCAAAATGGTATATATATTATTAGAGCCGACCGTATGGATGGCGTTTTTGGTAATTTTCATTAATTTACAAGAATCTGCATTCAGAAAATAGAATTTGATGGTAGGAAACCAATGATGGAAACCTCAGATGATAGGATCTTGGAGAAATCGGGTGAAGTTGGTTGTTTTTAAATGTTTAATTTGGTGATTATGTAATAATTTATTCGACAAAAATATACAAAATTAAAACTATAAAATTGTAAAACTACACTATAAATAAATATATACTAAGCTAAGTCTAAATCTAAAAACATTCCCCCGCGGTATAGCACCTACCAAAACTGCTGGCAGTATAACCCCGCTGGATCGCGAGCCTGATCTGTTGAGCGAGGTAGCTGCCAGCTCTTGGGTCTCCTCTGGTATCTTTGAGTCTCTTTGAAATCTCTTTAAAGAGACTCAAAGCGCCAGAACTTCACGGACCTAGGTTCTCGACGACTTACCGTCTCGACGAAGGTACCGACACTTAAGTTTAATAACATGTATACATTTTAGAATTGTAACTAACGTGAGACTCAAACATATTTAAATATTTATCAAACGGGTTACTCACGTAATTTAAGTCGATAATTGCTCGACATGTTTCGATCCATTTAGAGGATCCTCATCATGAAGCACCCGCTCTAGCAGAGCGCAAGCCCGCAGTACACGTCGGGCTTTGGTCGCGGATACTCCATGATGAGGATCGAAATGTCGAGCAATTATCGACTTAAATTACGTGAGTAACCCATTTGATAAATATTTAAACAATTCACTAAAAGGAGGAACGGATCCTGAGATACAGGGCTACCTAGTTTGGGTACTCGAACCTCTAAGCAAACGAACATCCGACAAACAATTCCATGTTTCAAGTAGCGTAAGGACATTGTATTAAAACCTGCCTACGCTTGGAAATTTGGCATTTCTACCTGGTTCACCTTCAGATACATACTAAAGCCATTTTTAAAGAAGATTTTCCCTTAGCAACGTTGTAAAAGCCTACACAGAAAAACAAAAGAAAGTTGTTCATGCAGAATGCCACATCTCAGTGTGTAACCTTTTGACTTACGACCTTTGGCTTTGAGTTGGTATGGCGTAAGATTTTCCGTTATGTAAGTATTGAAAAGGTTTCGATTGAAGTTATTTGTTGACGTAATCGGTGTTTCTGACATGAAACTTATTGCTATCATTTACTTATTTTTAGACATTTTGAAACAAAAGAGTACGTATAGGGACTGAATTAGGTAGTAAGACGGTAATTTGTCTAGTAAGGTTTTTTTTAAAGAAAATGTTTAGTTTGTATTTTGACCACTTCCAAGGTAGCTTGTCGGTGCCTACGTTTCAAGTTAAGTATCAACTAAGTCATAACTAAGAGATTTTTTTCTCGGTTTCTTGGTTGTCTCCATTAGGGATGTAACGGAGTTCTGCTTCCGCTTCTGTTTCTGCGGAACTTCCGTTTTGTTTTACACATCCGCTTCTGTTCTGGTTCTGTTATTTTTAAAACAGAAGTCATAGCGGATGTCGGAACCTAGCGCGACTGTGACACATGAACGGCGGAAGTACATATAAAACTAGCAAGTTTAGGTATACCTGTCATTCGCTCATTTCTCTGCTTGCCATCTCTCTACCTACCCTTCTGGTTCCGGTTCTGTTTTCGGTTCCGCTTCCGTTAAGCTAAATTCAAAACTTCTGTTTCTGCTTCCGTTTCCGTTAAAAAACATCCGTTACATCCTTGGTCTCCATATTTAGTGAAAGCGTGACCTTCCCTAGTACCCCGATGTCACGCTGCATATACGAATACGACCGCGTCTTTTCGGCAAAACTTTTAAATAATCTAGTAGTTGTTATTCCGGAAACCATTCGGGCCGGACATCGAAACCATGAAATATTTGATACTAGTTTTACGACCGCAACTTGTAACGGCTGGCTCTAAAATAGGTCCACAATTCTGATCCTTATCCCTCGGACATAAGACCCAAAATGTATACATATTATTGCATTTTATCTGCTGACATCATAAATTGAAGTGTTGGTAACTCTTTCGAACTTTTTATACGTTGTCGAACAGTAAAAGTTATGTCAATATTGAATGTTTACATGCTCCAAAGTAACCTTTTTGTACTACCTACTTCGCAAATAGGTATTACATGCGAGTATAAAGGATGTAATATAAGAAGTCGTAAACAGTAACGCGTTTTTCTAACTTACTAAACAACTAAAAATCTAATGTCCCACAAGTTATTTAAAAATAAACATGATTTTTCGTTTTCTTTGGGTTCATTTTAATTTTTAAGGCCGTTTTAAGAAGTAATAAAATAATAGCTATTTGAGATATTTAAAGCGCAAAATGTATTTATTTGTGCAGAAAATGACCAAAATGGCGTTCTTTTAATGACTGACGGTCATTTAATTTACAGACTAATATTAGAAGTCTTCATAACCCGTTTCCATACCATAAAACCACGTTAGCAATTAAAATTCCCCAAAAAATAAATAAATAAACATGTTTTTTAAGTAGGTAACTTGTGGCGCATTCTATTTTCAATTGTTTGTATAGTTAGAAAAACCGGCTAAGTGCAAGTGACAGTTAATTTATCATAAAAAAAACGTTCGTTGTATGGAAACCTTTTTAATGTACACTTTTTAGAATATTTAAGTCACCATACTCACCATGCTGCACAAGCGGATTGTTCGCATCGCAGGCAGACACAAGTATTACATCGTACCTACCCAAAAAGTCATAAAAATATTTAAAGTAATTTTTCGCGATTAAGACCCTTTTTTCGTTAAGACAACCATTATTTTCATCATTTTTTGTGAAATATTTGCTTTGAAATATATTTAATGAACAATCAGTCGTTCAGAGGGCTTTGTGGCGATCACTCGAAATACAAATCTACATATTTCACATATATTAAATAAACAGAGGGTAATCCATGCATGTTATTTCACGAGTGCAGAAATGGAAATATGATAATTATAACGTTTATTTAAACCACGTTCAGCAAATATTCTGGCTATTGTGAATAAACGTTCCAATTATAACCAATCAGTTTTCATTGTTGTAATAACAGAGTAGTCACATATTATTATTATTTGCTTCGGTTATAGCGATAGCAGGATAATTTTGAGCCTTATAGACGCATTCTAATCGACCGAGTAAGTATAGTTAGCTATATTAAACGTGACTACGGCACAAAATATTGGAGAAGCCTAAGTCCGGCAGTGGACTGAGAATTCTGATTGTGATTGTTACATTTCCAGCTCCCACAAAATAACCCGAAGTTCCCATAATACAAAGTGATCTAAATTGGCAAAGCCTGCAAAGCTCGTCTCTATCAGAGTATTCGCTAGTGTATCCACAGCTTATTTAGGTACAAATAATGCACTGTCAATTAGATTCTTACCGGTTTTTCTCGGGTCAGTGTAGGGTTAGAACCGGAAGTATTTTTAATTTTATGTGTAACTTAGACTTAAAAAGAGTTTTTTGCTATTCCAATTTGAATAAAGAATCATTTAACTTTAAATTTAGGGATCGTAACCAGTATAAATTGAAATATCGACTAACGTTCGCAAAGTCACTGATTTTATAGAATGGTATTTAGGTAAACACGATTTGCTGAGTAAAATACTGATAGGCATTTAAGTATTAAGTTCAATACCGTCGGATACATTATTTTCATACAAACATACCGGTATTTTTTTCATACAAACATACCCGGTATATTTGTATTAAAATAATACCGGTATATGACCCTTGGTGTCAATAGAATATAGTACGAGTCAGTCGGCTTTTAATTTAATTTGATGATACGGGTCGTTAGAGCCGCTAAATCAAAATTAGAGATTTATGAAACATTTGTTTATTTTATTTCACGGATAATAATAAAATAAAGGGTTAATCTGAAAAAAAGTACTGATCGACTGTGATTGTGTTAAATAACAGACAGATAAAACTTGATACACGTTAAAATAGACACATAATTTGTGACCGCTAGTCGATTCGCTTGTTAGAAAACAGGAGTTTTTAAGCCATTGTTCTGTGTCCCCATTAAAATTAAAAGGGCAAGTGTAATACATTTTTTTAGATGTATACAAGGTGCCCGTGAGGAAAGGGAAAAATTTTAACAGCATATTCCTGAGACCAAAAGAAGCAAAAAATGTTAAGTGAGTTTTGGTCAAATATGCAAAAAAAAATTTTTTTTTTTGTATTTTTTCTTGATGTTTTGAATTCATCAAAACATAAAAAAAAGATTGTATTAATGAAACTATCGCAAAAAATGCACTTAAAACGTTTTTTTTTTCATTCGCTAGGTAATTAAAGTTTTTTTTTTGTTCATTTGATATCTGTCAAATAAGTGTGACAAGACTAAGATAACGTGGTAACAAAATCGTTTCCAAAAATGCGTTTATCATAGCGTAACGGGCTAAAACGGTTTTAGGAAAAAATCAAATTTTCTCTTAAAATAGACTCGATCCAGAAAACTTCATATGTCATTTTTAACTTCAAATTTGGTCAGAAATCCGCTGTTGATTTTTTTCACCTTCTTCATGGGCACCGTGTATAAGCCTGTGGGGTGTCAATAGAAAGATCTTTGAAAATGATGTAAAGTTTATAAATCATACTTTTATTTAAGCAAACCGTTTTCGAGATATCAGCTCTCAAAGTCTGATTTTTTTAAACTACGTGGTATAAAATTCTAAAAGAAAAATATATTATGCATATTAATAAACTCTATCAACCATTTTTAGTTTGATTAAATTATCTCATACAGTTTTTGAGATAGGTTGATTTAACTGTATTTTTTAAATGATAAATTGATAATGGTAAGGAACACTTCGCGCGCGAGTCCGACTCGCACTTGGCCGGTTTTTTTTTCTTGGAGAAGACATAAGCCCTAACTGGGGTATGATAAGTAAGCTCTCTGTTCGAGAATCTATGTTAGTAATTACTTCGTCGATACATTATGTAAGTTGGCCGAAACCACTCGGTGCACGGTTGCAGTGTTACACGGTACTCTGCCTAAACTATGGATTTTCTCTTAAGGGACCACCTATAGGTAGGTATACAGTTTTGAAAATAAAGTCAAAAACAATCACCAGAACTTGAGACTGTAAATAATAAAAAAAAACAATATATTCGACAATATACACAAAATGAAAACTATAACATTACGAATAAAAATATACAACTAAACTAAATCTAAAAACGGCCCCCGCGGCATGGTACCGATGATTCTGGCAGCATTACCCCGCTGGATCGCGAGGCTGATCTGTTGGGCGAGGTAGCTGCCAGCTCTTGGGTGGCCCATTTAAATCGGTCAGTATGGGAAAGTCAGAAACTATAAGAAATACGAAGATTTGTTCTTAGGAACCATGTCATTGATTTTGATAATCAGGAAAACTGCGTTGATCAATATTTTTTTTTTTTATCTTGAGATTTACACAATGAACACCTAGTAAAATAAATTTAAGCGCGTGAAAACAATGAATTCCATTCATTTTAGACATCATGTTTCTTTGAGATATTTACTGCTTAAGACCCACATAAATGATATCTGAATAGAAATAGTGTATGCTTATTTTTTTCAAAACAACCAGGTTCGATTCCCTGGCTGGGTACAGTTTTTTTTTCCAATATATGAATGCAGTTTTTCTTTTTATCAAAATCGGTGACGTGGTTCCTAAGAACAAATCTTCGTATGTCTTATAGTTTCAGACTTTTCCATACTGACCGATTTGAATGGGCCACCCTGTATATTCTATCCTCTGTCAGCTATGCCATGTGCCAATTTAGATAAAGAAAACAGCGCTAAAAATATATTTGAATAAGACGAAATTAAGCCAAGATAATTGACAAATTACTGCGTATCTACTGTACTTGTTTGAACGTACAAAACATACTTGTCTCAATTGGTATAAAATGAATAAACACATTCAAAGTAGCTAAGCCTATACAAATGTGCTTTGGTCGCCGTGATGCCATTTGCCATTAGAGTGGATTATTCCGATGTTCGTGTCATTATGCCCATGAGGGATTCAGCGGCACAACACCACTACTAAGGGTTTTCACTATTTTTAGTGTTTGTTTGGTACGCAGTAGTAGCAGATATTGCTAGGCGGGCAGGGTGTTCAAAATGAACTTGGCACGATTTTTTGCTAAAACTATAAGAGTGTGTCATTGTGAACACGCTAAGCAATATGCTACTGCACGTAAATCTAATACGGGTGATAAATTAAACCAGGCATGGAATTCATCAGTGTAATCATGGATTACGAGGTTTTTTTAAGATACACTTAATTATTATGACCCCACAGATTTTTTTAAAGATTTTCGGAGCTGCAATGTAGGTGTACGAACATTTGTTAATATTACTTAATATGGCAGTTATGTCATCTGCTTTTGAATTTAGCTATCAACGAGCGTTTAACTTGAGTTTGTCTCTACATTGCGCGCCGAATTCCTAAACTAACACCCGTTAAGAGCTTCGCCCGTATTATACTTACACCCTGTATACATAGAACAGAAGAAGTTGAACTGTAGAAGTTGACCAGCGTTAGCTCTGCTAGCAAAATGCTGAGTTTTGGCCATTTCGAGACAAAATTTCATGTTTACTGTTTTGTTTTGTTTTTACTGTGTTCTTGTCTCGAATAAACGTTTTTTCTTTCTTTTTCTTTCTTTCTTAAATACGATTGTATGTCAGGCTATGACACCCAGTACCTAACGACGTATGACTGTAGTCGTCATCAGATATATTGTAGCAGCCAGGGTGCTCAGATATAAGTACATACCGAGTCGCGAAGCGTGAACGAGGGTCCAGTGCTTGATAAAGTAGACCTAGGCTCTCCGAAACATGTCGCGCGTAGTGACTAAATACACGTGAGACCGATTAACTATAGTTAACTGCATAAAATTATTGATATAGGTACGGTACGCTATAAATATAATGGTACCTAACCGTGTGGTGGCGGTAGTAAGAATACATTTGTCACTACCCCAACTCTTCCCACGGGTGATGTAAGAGTCGACAGGATTAAAGTGTCAATGACCATTCTTTGATTTGATTGATGACGGGCAGTAGCGTGCAGCGTTATCATAGTGGACACTACATTACTGCGATCGCCAATTCGCTTGTCCAGCGTGGCGATTATGGGCATTTACCTCCTAATGCGTCTACATGCATAGTTTAAGGCTTAAGTCCAGCTGTGGACTGAGAAAGGCTGATAATGATGATGATGACAAACGCTTAACAAATGTATAAAACCCGCAATCAAAAATCGAGTTAATAGTGAGTTGTAATAGTAAGAGAACCAGGTATAGGCAAATTGCCTTCACATCCATCGGCGTAATTCGTTTCCAACATTAAGTAATTTAATTATCGCACGCTCATTAAGGGTTAATGATCAAAATAAGTGTGTGTAGGTTTGTCCCTACCCCCCTTGGTATCCCCTAGGCTTTAGAGGATTACCGAGAGATACCTAATTACGTTTCTACTTACTTTAGCGTACACGGGTAACTGCGATTATATTCTGCATTTTTTTTTTATGTGACAAAGGTAGACAACTGAGCTCTCAGCCCACTTGATGGAAAGCAGGAACTGAGGCCCATGGACATAGCGATCTGAAAATCGGCTATGCGCTACCTACCCTGAGGAAGATAAGAAACTTAAAGTTGACCACTATTTTAACTTGTTAAGCTAACATGGTCATTTACATTATGTACATTATTTTATGATTAAATAAAACCTCAATAATTTTGTATTAGTATGACTTAAAACGGGATTATGTACCACGTAAATTTAAATTTTTGAGCAGCCGATATTTCGGCATTGTTGCAATGCCCTCTTGGATTCGAACCCGAAACCTCAATCTTCGTACCAACTACGCTAAGGAGGCTGACTGATAATGTACTGTCAATTATAATCATAATTAGTATTAAAATATTGCGTTTCCTTTCCCATTAACATCCCAGTTGATACCGACAAGATAAACCCTTAACTTTCTAGGGAAACACAATATTTCCCAACTAAACGGTGTAGAAATTGCCCTCATTAAAGCTGTGAACGGTTTTAAGCGGGCTGCTTCAAGTAAAACTCCGTACAAATTGCAACGAAGATACGTTTTATAGGAAATAACGATTGGAATGGTAGAGAACCACGGAGAGATACTTTTTAGATTTTACGATGAAGTGAAGTAGTCAACAAGTACTGGGTCAGCGTTGGGACTACGCAAAATAGGCACGTTTGATGTCGTGTTGCGGAAAAAATGGCCAGAATACAACAACAACAACCGTGCAATAAACGATACTATGATTAATGATTATGTTATGAACAATAATATATGTACCTATATCAAACTTTTAGGAACATAGGTACAAGCACATATGACACGTTTGTGGCCAATGAATTGTTCAGATTTATTCATGTGGAAAATCTGTTCGGCGAAATGTTATATTCATAATGCTGGCTGAATGTGAATATTCCGTTTTCAATATACAAGGCTTGTTTCCGAAACAGCATTTCTATTTATATTAATATTGTTTCCTTTCTTGAGTGACATGGCCTTATTAAGTTTATTGTATTACAAAGAAAAAAAATTGTAATGGCTTCTTTTTGGCCTCTCCTATTAACTAAGCGTATAAACGCATTAGGAGGAAAATACCCATAATCGCCACGCTGGGCAAGCGAATTGGCGATCGCAGTAATGTGTCCACTATGATGACGCTGCTGTATGATGTAATTTTAACTTTTTGCTAGAGTGAGAAAAATAAGGCGTGTGTATTTTATACGGGCGAATAATTAAACCAGCTATAATATCTGATCCTACGAATCGTATAAGATAATCATTTCGTTAAATTTTGTTGTTAATTAGGTGTAATGATTTTTTAAAGTGCTTCTTGTGCAGCATGTATGCCGTCCAACGGACATGACATTCGTATGACGTTTAAAGCTACTTATGTCGACGTTGATTAATGTGGCTACCAGTGGATGCAAAACATTGCGTGATCAATTATTTTCTATGAAAAAAAACCTAAATTTCCTAAAGAAATTTATGTAAACAGGTTTCCTAGATCCGATAGTCAACGCCATTAAAATATTCGCCCGTATCAAATACATACGCTGTATTTTTCTCACTCTTAGTAAAAAGTCAAAATTACATCCAGAGTGACTAATAGACAAGTTTTTAGGGACACACATCTGTGGATGTGTGTAAATAGTTACATGAGTTTTTGTTCGAATCTGCCAATCTCATACATTTATTACTTATCGCTTATCGTATGCGAATGCAGAATGCC
>JALPQI010015156.1:0-19470 GCA_025490895.1 Thaumatotibia leucotreta | reverse complement strand
GATTGTATATTTTGAAAACTATTTTAAAACTAAACGCGTAAATACCTGTTTAAATTTATTTTTTAATTTAATTGAGGAGTAAGTACCTAAGATTTATTTATGCCAAATAACATTTTGATGTTGTCATTCACAGTAACATCGATATATTTTTAGTCGATAAAATATTTTGCTACATCACTTTCGTATAAATGCCCCGAGTTATCCCAGGTATGATGATGAGGATCCTCTAAATGAATCGAAACATATCGAGCAATTATTGACTTAAATTACGTGTGTAACCCGTTTAATAAATATTTAAATAAGGATAAAGTTTAATTGACATTTCAACTAATAAACAAATTGCTCAAATAAAAATATTGTTATATAACGACTTTTTCAAACAGGAGATATTACAACCACAGAGATTAACATTGTAGTTGGTAAATAAACAAGATCGTCAATTGCTATCAATCGGTCTCGCTTAAGGCGGCACCCCATCTATCGACGTCCGATCGGCTCAATCTGGTCAAATAAAGTGAACTAAATATCTCATGTCAATTGCTGAAGAGCAAGAAATGTGACAAAATTGTCAGCCGACGTTGAACCGAAGAGAGATGAATTTACGAAATTGACAAGGAGCTTTTTACCAGCTAATGGCAAATAAAAGTAGTCGTGATCAAACCAAAAGGCAGTTTCTAAAAAACATAGTGATCTTTATTAAAAGTCATAGGTTGGATGAACACTATATTTCTTAGAATCTGCCTTTTGGTTTGCTTTGAAAAATAAGTTGATAGCTTGACCGCCCTTGTAAGTTTATATCTAGTCGATTGTAGAGCGTCCATTATTATTATGCGAGTCATTGCACATATCGCCGACAATATATCTACATATTTTGCACCCAACCGCGATGAGATTGCAGTATTAAATTTCATATCTTAATTGCGCGATTTTATACATTTCAATTTAATAAACACTAAAAGCTTATAAACATATCTTATTCAAAAGGGTATGTGTATTTAAAATAATCTTCATACTCATTAATTAACACATATTTAATGCAAATTCTTATTAAATCCTACATCTTAATAACACCGCCCGCGGGCAAAGCGCAATAACTGTAAAACTCGCATAATTAAGTTTGCTACGTTCACTTTTGTTCGTCCTCTTGTTTTTGGCGCCGCGTTTTTGACAGTCGGTCTCTTTGGCGATTCCAGAGTCCGAATCCAATTACCAAATATAGCGTATCTAAAATCCCCTTATTTTAATCGGCTTAAGGTCGGATTTCGCAAGTTCTGATGATCAGTACTTTGGATATAAGTAAGTTTTTGTTAGCCATTCTTTAGTAGCCGTTTTTTAAGGGTGTTAGGGTCAGTTGGCGCCACAGTTAGATTGATGGCCTCTTTTGTTATGGTTTAGTGTTAAAATGAAGATAATATCCAATAAGAGGTTATGGTTTGCGGGAAATGCGGTTTGATCAGGTGTTTGTAAAAAATGCTATCTGCATTTAGTCTGTAGGTAGGTTTTAAGCATCCTATTCTTAAAGGCAAACGTTTAGAAAATACAATTTAGTAACAATTACTGTATTCATGCTCAAGTTAAATAAAATCTTTTTACACCAACAGAGATCCACTTAGAGTTAACAGCATATCAATTAGTAGGTACTTATTGATTGTAATAGTAGGTATTATTATAATTATTAAGTACCTACTTACTTACGTTTTCATGTAAGTAAATATAATATCTGCTACAAAATAGTTTTCAATTAGAGCGCTAAATAAAATAAAAAAATATATGCAACGACTATGAACAACTGACATAAAGAAAAGAACACATGCGAATAAAAAGCTGATGATAATTTAACAAATGACCGCATGACCACTTACATCACAATTTACTTTTTTGATGCAATTTCTCTCAATTAAGACATATACCAGCGCGTGGTTGAAAACGTTACTTTTATATAAACAGACTAAATATTTCACAGAGTATTTGATTAGCAAAAAACAATAATACTGCACTCGAGCCTTTACAAACCTATGTACAGTCAACCAATTGCCTTGGTGGTATGTCTACTACTAGAAAATAATATTATGGTCGTATATTTCGCTTATAATAACCGAAACGCATGTAACACCTATCCAATTAATGAGAGACTCACAGAAATATTTTATTATGAATAACGACATTAAGAAAATCCGTCCTACCATCAGCGACATACTTAATACGTATTTAATATCAATTGTCTAACTTTAACATTTGTATTATTGTACTTTCAACCGTGTGGCAGTAAGAATATATTTGTGAAAACCCAAATTCTTTCCGTGGGTGTCGTAAGTGTCGACTAAGCGATTAAAATGGACACACTACTGCTATCGCCAACCCGCTTGTCCAGCGTGGCGATTAGGGCATTTACCTCCTAATGCGTCAATACGTATAGTTAATAGGGGAGGCCTACGTCCAGCTTTGGACTGAGTGAAGCTGATGACGTGACGTGATTAAGCACTTACATAATGCCATAGTAGGTACAAGCTTAGTTTACACCACGGACAATAATTTTGACAAACCATTCCCACGCTTATTGTACTCTACCTAAATAAAGAAATAAGCTTTACACCTTTCGTATGGGGCTACAGTACTTTCCCGTACACTCGCATGCCCATAAGCGGAGCGCGGCGCCTTAGCGGCACAAAGACCCGGGCATTTATGTAAATGCCCGGATTCCAAAAATGCCCGCAAAAACAATGAGCGAAAAGTTTTACTTTTTGGACTTGGTGCACTTTCGCACTTGGCCTTATTGATGTCGTGGAATTTAAATATATTTTTATTTAAAATATCTCGGTATCACACTCAATCGTCTTGCTGTGTGCCAGACTATATTTCGACCGTCCAATTCGCGATTATACATTTTGACCAGAAAGTCAAGTTTTTCCAATCGCGTTTCCTACCTAGTTACTTATAGCGAAAAGCTAAAATTAAAATGTCGATCAAAGTTTAACTTCGTAGTGGATAAGAGGACCGGTCTCTGTATATGTATATGTAATTTGGATGGGTACTTTTGTCTCTTTTCGATTACGAAAATTCAATCGAACATCCAACGAATTAAACAGTATAATAAAATATATTCTGATCACACAACGCTAAGCCCAGACGACAAATACCGCGCCAATTCTTCAGCCCTTAACAGTTTTCGACTTTAAGCGCTCGTACTTTTTACTTTTACTCTTCTACTTTTCGTTTTAACTTTTGCTTTTAACGTTTAGAATCGCCCGTAAGGACTAACGGCTAACTTTTTATCTAAATAACAGTATCTCAATTTTATTGTAAGCGTGGTTTTGTTTTGTCTGCAGTATTGCATTTTCGGTGCCAAATTTAGTGAAAGTATTTCGAATAAAATTAATTGGGATTTCGGTTTTTGTACTTGCCAGCTTTTGGCGTTCGGCAGCTACTAATACGAGATAGGTATATGTACTTTCATTTCCCATGTTTGGTGGTTTAATTTTTTTGGTACTTATTAGGGTCACGGGGATAGCACCATGAGTACCTATACTTATTTGGAAACTTTCAGGAAGTCGTCCTAAGTTGTATCCTGTATAACCTGAGCTCATCATATGAAAACAAGGTGACAAAAGCTTATTTCAAATTGTATCGCGACCAGCACCTTGAGAGAGCCCTAATCATGACGTGAGTGTCTTACCTCCGTATACATAAACATCTAACTTAGCAAGCTGATAAGTATTGTTTGTCCCTTATAATTTGACAATGTGTCAGTAGGTTGCTAGGCTACCTATCTGTTGTTGTCAATTGTTTCTATGTACAATCAACCGTCATCATCTGTATTTTGCTATCGGAATAAATATTACTAAATTCTACTGCGATCTATATTTACTATAGGTCATGGCCCAGTCCACAAAATTTTCTGTTGCCAAATTGACCGGATTAGAAGATTATACGTCATGGAAATTCGCAATAAAAATGCTACTAGTTCGTGAAAAATGTTTCAAGTATACGTCAACGTTACCGAAGAATGATGATTCTGCAGAGTTGGAGAAGGATCAGGAGGCTTTCACGTTAATATGCCTACATCTAGAGCCGCATCTGTATCCGTACGTGCAAAATCTTTCTTACGCTAAGGAGGTATGGGATGCGTTGGCAGCGATTTTCGAAGACAAAGGTATAAACAGACGGATATCTTTAATGAATAATCTCTTGGATGAAAAGCTAGAGAATCATAAATCTATGCACGAATATGTCGCATAAGTGATGAGTCACGCTCAAAAGCTGAAAGAGATTAATCAGAGCTTTGATGACGATTTAATAGCCGTCGTACTATTAAGAGGTCTACCTGATGAGTACAAACCATTGGGGATGGTACTAGAGCACTCTGGTATGAAGCTTACCTCAGAAAATGTTCGTCAGAAGCTATTACAAGAGGATTCCAGTCAGAGTTCTTCGAATGATTCCTCAGTTGCGAACTCGGCGTTAGTAGCAAGAAAACATGGTCAGCAATCAGTTTTAAAGCTCAAGTGCTTTAAGTGTGGCAAGAAAGGTCACAAGAAGTCAGAGTGCCCGAAGCTGGTAAAGGAAGCTGATGATGAAAGCGCATCAACGGTTTCTGAAAAGTTCAAGAAAGTTGCGTTATGCTGTTCACTATCGGTACACGATTCCTTCAGCCCCTCGGCCTTCTATCTGGACAGCGGTGCTTCGAGCCACATGTGTTTTCAGAAGCACTGGTTTAGAGACTTTATGATAACTGATAAGAATGTTGTGACATGTGCGAATGATGACAAAATGTCAAGCGAGGGTAAGGGTGACATTATGGTAAGTTTAAAAGGAGTTTTATTACCTGTAAAAGATTGTTGTTACGTACCCGACTTGAAAGTTAATCTTTTGTCAATATCTAAATTGGTGCAGAACGGATGGAAGGTAATATTTGATTCTGATGGTTGTAGGATGTTTCACCAGTCGATAGGCCAAGTTACGAGTAAGCTTGTGATTACTGCTAGTGAAGTCTCAGGTATCTATAAGTTGGATGATTGTTTTCCTGTTGTAGAAGGGGCTTTGGCTACAGTTCAGGCTGAGGACTCGTCGGCGCTTTGGCATCGAAGGCTTGGACACGTAAATTTGGGTGATTTACGCAAGCTTTCACAGATCGAAGTTGGAGGTAAAGGTGTAATGGAGCCTTGTATTGCTTGCATTAAAGGTAAGGCACATGTATTACCATTTCCAAAGGGTGAAGCGGTACGAGCTACTGATAAACTCGGCTTATTACATGCTGATTTGTGTGGTCCAATGTCGGAACGTTCTTATGGGGGTGCTCGTTACATGTTTGTCATTGTAGATGATTTCACTCGGAAATTGTTTGTCTACTTTCTTAAGGAGAAGTCGCAAACTTTGAACTTCTTTAAGAATTTTGTGACACGTGTGGAAAATGAGACAGGTTTGACAGTTAAATGTCTAAGAACGGACAATGGAACTGAGTTTGTAAATAAAGATTTTGATGCATTTCTTTCCAGTAAAGGGATAAAGCACCAGTTGACAGTTCCCTACAGTAGTCAACAGAATGGCGTTGCGGAGCGATCGCTGCGTTCTGTGACAGAGATGGCGCGTACCATGCTTATGGACAAAGGGCTAAACAAGAAGTTTTGGGCGGAAGCTTGTAACACAGCAGTCTACGTCAAAAACAGATTGCCTCATAGTGCCAATGATGGGAAGATTCCGGAAGAACTGTGGACAGGGAAAGTACAGAAGCTCAATCATTTGAGAGTATTTGGGTCAACGGCTTACGTGCACATTCCTAAGGAAAAGAGGAAGAAATGGGACGCTAAAGCAAAACAGTACATCTTCGTTGGGTATTGTGAAGATACTAAAGGTTATCGTTTTGCAGATCTTAGCAATCCTCGACAAATAATAGTAGGTCGAGACATCACATTTATTGAAAGTTCTGATTTGAAGGTGTCAGCAACTAGTTCAGATAAAGAGTTGACATGCCAGAAGACTGTTCAAGATGGAGATAATGCTGTCGTATGGGAAATCGGCCATCTATCCACGTCAATGATCGAAGATTCGTATGAAGACGCTGTATCGAGCTCGGACGCAGCTGAAGTACCTGGTGAAGCTTGCGTGGAAGCTGGTCGTCCGGCTAAGCTCGAAGTACATAACGAAGCTTCAGGTATCGAAATCAACATTGAAGACCGCGATGGAGATGGCAATACGGCTAATGTGCACGACGAGGAACAACTTAGGTATCCTCTTAGGAATAGGTTACGTAGCGCACATAGCGGGTTGTATTGTAATATGGAGGAAGAGCCCCGATCGTACAAGGAAGCATTACAGAGACCTGACAGTCGCAAGTGGCAAGAAGCAATGGAGCGGGAGTTAGAGTCAATGAAAGATCACGACGTCTGGAAGGTAGTCGAAAAACCGCCAGGAGCCAAGGTTGTGGGAAATAAGTGGATCTACAAGTACAAGTATGATGCCGACGGAAACCTAACATACAAAGCGAGACTCGTCGCAAAAGGTTTCACACAGTCTTACGGTGTAGATTACTTCGAAACTTATTCACCCGTCGTAAGGAGATCGACTCTAAGGCTGTTGCTTAGCTTGGCTGCAGAAAAGGGTTTACAGGTGCATCATTTTGATGTAAATACGGCGTTTCTCAACGGCGATTTACATGAAAAGGTATACATGCATTTACCCGAAGGATTTGACGGCAAAGGTCAAAAACAGCAGGTTTGTTTATTGCAAAAGGCAATATACGGCCTTAAACAAGCAAGTCGCTCATGGAACGAAAAAGTAAATGATGTGTTACTGTCAATGTCATTTAAACGTTCGGAGTTTGATAGTTGTTTATATTTTAAAGATAATATTTTTATTTGCCTTTATGTTGATGATTTTATTATATTTTTTGAAAATATAGAAAGTAAAATGCAACTATTGTGTGGATTGCGAAAATACTTTAAAGTAAAGGATTTAGAGGAAGCTCGGCAGTGTTTAGGCATGAGTTTAGAACGAGGAAAAGAAGGTACGTTTTTCCTGCATCAGCGGAATTTCATTGATACCGTTCTAAAGGATCATGGTATGGATCAATACAAACCGATGAAAACCCCGGTAGAACTGGATCTGCATAAGGTTTTGGCAGATGGGGGTGATGAGGACTTGAATCGCCAAGAACAATTACGGTACCAGTCGTTGGTTGGTGCATTGAATTACCTAGCCTGCAACACGAGGCCCGACATCTCGGCGGCAGTGAGCTTCTTAGCACAATATAATTCATGTTGTCGATCTGTGCATATGAAGGCCGCTAAGCGTGTTCTACGATATATAAAGGGAACATGTAATTTAGGCCTTATATTTCGGAAGTCGAAAGGCGAAAGTAACAGTTGTTGCATTACAGGTTACGCAGATGCTGACTGGGGCGGCGATATTAAAGACAGGAAGTCTTATTCGGGATACATGTTTAAAGTTGGACCGAATCTGATATCCTGGGAGTGCAGAAAGCAGCACTGCGTCAGTCTTTCATCCAGCGAATCGGAATTTGTTTCGTTATCTGAAGCATCTAAGGAAGCTGTATACCTCCAGAGGTTAGTGAATGATGTGATACAGAATTGGAACTCTCAGAGTGTCAAGTTGTTCGTAGACAATCAGAGCGCTATAACGTTGCTCACCGGCGGACGAAGCATATTGACATTAGGTACAATTTCGTTCGTCATTGCGTCAATGAGGGGTTAATTCAGCTGGAGTACATTCCAACTGAAGATAACTTGGCCGATGTTTTTACTAAGCCATTGTCACGCGTTAAGTTTGAGAGGTGTGTGTCTGGTTTAGGTTTAGACTCGAGTGCTTGATGAAGCTGTGAGTGTTATGATGAATGGTTGCTTGAGAGGAAGTGTCAGTAGGTTGCTAGGCTACCTATCTGTTGTTGTCAATTGTTTCTATGTACAATCAACCGTCATCATCTGTATTTTGCTATCGGAATAAATATTACTAAATTCTACTGCGATCTATATTTACTATACAATGCAATAGTGATTTTTAGGGTTTCGTAGCCAAAATGGCAAAAATGGAACCCTTATAGATTCGTCATGTCCGTCTGTCCGTCTGTCACAGCCGATTTACTCGGAAACTATAAATGCTACAGAATTGAAATTTGGTAGGGATATGTGTCGCATGAACTGCTACTGAATTATGATACTATATTTTAAAAAAATAATTGGGGTTGGGGTCCATGCATGTAACTGAGGGATAGAATTTTTTTTTTCGATGTATATAAGCGTGTGGGGTATCAAAATGATATGTATTAAGGTGTATATATCACATTTTTATTTAAGCGAACCGTTTTCGAGATATCAGCTCTCAACCCCTCTATTTTTTAAATTACGCGGTATAAAATTCTAAAAGAAAATGTTATGCATATTAACAAACTCTATCAACGACTTTTGGTTTGATTAAATTATCTCTTATAGTTTTTGAGGTAGGTCGATTTAACTGTATTTTTAATGATAAATTGATAATGGTACGGAACCCTTCGGTCGGACTCGCACTTGGCCAGTTTTTATATCCTACTTGAATAAATAGTACATTACTATAGAGGACGGGAAACGAAGGGTTACAGGCCAAGTAGATATATCTGGCCGAAGGAACTGAGGCCAGATAGGAATACGCGGCCTGTAACCCTGTTTCTCGCCGAGATTTGTATAGTGCTTTTCTCAAACTTGCCATGAAATAAAACGAACTGATTTCGGCGAACCATACTATTCAATTTGTAAATAAACCAATAGTACAGTATCGTAAAACATTAAAAAAAACATTCGCGCCTAACTTTTTTTTTAATCTGTTTGAGGTACCCTTTTACCCGGTGGTACCTGTAGACATTAGTTCTTAGGTTATTTTTTTTTTTCTGTGGCTGAATGTGTCACTATTTGACGTTTCAAAACAAAAGACAGTTTGTTTGCAGTCCTAGGTGTGAAATAAATACATGAAATCTCTTTACATATCATCTTAGCATATGACACCGGATACATAGTATTTCCGGGTTTCATTTAAAGTAAGTAACATCAACATTCCGTAGCAAGTTTGAGAAAAGATTTTTTACTTTACTTTTACCTTGTCTTATCAATTTTTCTATTAGACGGAAAGGGCCTAACAATAACAATACTTATTGGCTTGCTAAGTTAAGAGATGTTTATGAATGAGGGGATTGGGCACTTCCTGTGTTTCGATCACGCACTCGTACTGCTAAATTAAAATGAGATGCATAATAGTACATTACTACCGAGGCCGGGAAGTGACTGGTTGGCGGCCGAATATATGTAGACGGCCGAGCGAAGCGAGGCCGGATAGTATTCGGACGGCAACCCGTCACTTCATGGCCGAGGTATGTACAATGCTTTTCTCAAACATGCAATGAAATGAAACAAAAAATGTATCTTCTTTCTAAGAAATTATAAGTCAACTAGGTACATAACTAAGTTTTTGAAACACAACAAAAGTCAAATACGACACCGACACCTCATTTTTTTTTTTAAGATTGACCTGTTTGAAAGTTGCAAATTTTTACTTTCAAAAAGCGGTATAAGACGACGCGGTCGGTTGGGTCCAATTAATCGCATGCAGTGATCGGGGCCGACGGATATCGCCGTATAATAATGATTTTTAAATATTATTTTGAGTAGTTATTGTACATTTATCTTAAATTATATAATTTAAATACCTAATTATAACTGCAAAAATTTGCCAATCATTTTTTTTAATACTAATATTACTTACAGATAATTATTGGCTAAAAGCCAAGATGCCAGGTCACAACCCTATGTCAAATGAAAATTAAAAAAGAGGCACTTGCCGGCCTAGGCCGGCAACGAGGTACTTCCCGGCCACTTTTTAGGCACGTAACTACAATATTTCATTGCATGTTTGAGAAAAAGTACATAGCTGCTACGATCTAGCGATCACTGCCGCGGAATACTCGTGGTAGGTACTCCCATATTGCATGGTATTTCAATTGTAACAAGATGTTATAGCATACTTTAGAATGTCAAAGAGAGAAAGAAGATGTTATAACATTGTGTAACACGAATGTAAGAGCATCATCATAGGTAGGACAGATCAAAAAGCCGTCTTCAGGACGCCCTTTAAAAAAAACGTCCTAAAGACGACCGATTGTATTTATTAACGAATATTATGTCTATTGGTATCGATTGATACCACATACGGATTTTACATTTATAGGTACCTACTCTGATTTTCAGTTCTATTTTCGCTTTCGGCCGGCAATTGCATTAATTAAAGCATGTGTAAAAAAAACAAACACACCTACGGAGACAGTGAACTTAGTCATTCGGCCATTGTTGTTTACATTTACTCGCCAATTTATAGGTTAATAGTGGTGTTGCCAACTGCCAACTTTGAAAATAGAATGTGCAGCGTTGAATTTTGAGCTTGTTTTGAGCCAGTTGAAGGGATTTTTCTCACTTTTGAGTTTTGAGCACTTGTCAAAAAATTTGTATGCAATTTGTTAGTGTTGATTGCTCGAGTTACCGTTTTCGTTTATTATTGATAGAGCATTCTATATTGTAAATATTGGAATGGTTTACTTTAAATTAAGCTTTTTAGATTGCATTTTTACTTATTATTATTATACATATAGGTATTACTAAAAGTAATCAGTTAATTATTGTTCTCTCTCAATTAAATACTTGCAAATTGTATAATGCTCTTTAAATTAAATCACAGGGGAGATTTTGTCAGTAAAGTTGTCTTTCTTCGCATCTTAATAATTCAAATAGTTACTGAGTTGAAATACCCATACAATACGCAATGCGTGTGTGTGACTGTGAATGTATTGGGATTCCCAATTTGGGAACATGTTATTCAATTTTAAATTATTTCGCCCATTTCATTACAAAGCTTGCTAAAATGTGTAGGTATATAGGTAAATTTGAATTCTACAGTATGACATGAAATTTTGTACATATATTAATATGTATACATGGTTTAATTAGGACTTTGCCCTTTTCAATGAGAGTATATAAATATCTATAAGATATACAATCTAAATGAAATACTAAGGGGTTTAAAACCATGCAAAAGTAGTGTCAAGGCCACCACCCACTTGCCGCCTGTCCATACCTCTAACTGGGTTACACGTTGAATGGGATATATATAAAATACGCGGTCTCTCTATCCGTTTGTAACACAACAGTTTAGTGTATATTTACGTTACACATAAAAACTGAAGATTGTATTCTTTAGCTTTCCTTCGGATTTTATATGCCCCTCAGGAATGAATGGCACGAAATCCATAAGATGAAAGTATATTTTACTATCCGGAACATAATAATAAAATTCGGATGGCTCAGTAGTTAATAGTACCTAACTACATAATAAAACTCTTTATATGAAATGTTTTTCCTCGCACAATGGATAGGTACGAACAAGTATAGACATCCAAACAATCCATTATGGCAAGGATCAGACCTCAGTGACACTAACTAAGTAGTTTTTAGGGTTCCATAGCCAAAATGGCAAAAACGGAACCTGCATAGCTCAGTGGCCGTTAATACTAGAAATCTGCAATTTGGTAGAGGTATACATATTAATCATGCTAACAAAGTGGGTACAATAAAAACTAGATTTTTTTTTACTTATATTTTAATAATATTTATTAAAAAAACATTTTTATATATATAGGAAATGTGATACAAGTGTATCTAAGTATTACAGGACGTATTGTAAAATATTTTTCACCACACTGCTCGTAAACACGCTGTTTGTCCTTCAATTTCAGAGCGCAAAACTGTGTTTTAATCTCTAGAGGTTAAAGTAATTTTTTTTTATCTTCTGGATAGACTAAAGCAATAACTTATACGGCCTGACAGTGCGATAAGCTTTTTGACGTTTGAACTAGACAGTACGTTCGAAAACTCAATAGTTTCAAACAGTTCATGTGTATGAAACACATGAACCTTTCGTAATATTATATTCAATATGCTAAAATCCAAATTAAATAAATGCCACATTTTGTTGTAAAAGGCTTTTAATTCTAATAATACGACAAACAAAAACAATAGGAAAATGAAAGTGTTGACACTATGCAAATTTCAGAACGCATCCGAATATTTTTTAATGATAAAATTGGTGATATCTTAGTTTAACATACTTAAGTGGATTTGGGGTAATTGCGAGATGCGAAAGTTGGATAATTCTGAAAATCACAGAAAAATCGCCAATAACTACATGAGTCTCATTTTGGAATTATCCTGAATTTTTAAGCATTGCCACGCCAAGATAAATATTTGAGGTTATTGTTTTATTATTTGTTTATTTTTTGGAAGTTGAGGACTTGCAATTAAATACCTTCTAATTTGTTATGTTTGAGTTTTATTTCGCATGTTTACTCGCTTTAGTGTGGTGAAAAATGTTGTGTTTCACTCGGCAGCAAAGCTTGTTCAACTCTCGTGCCTTAAAACCCTCGCATCGCTCAAGATTCCATTTTATGAACCACTCGCTGCGCTCGTGGTTCAAATTCTGGAATCTTTCGCTTGCTCGGGTTTTAATATTTGCACGAGAGTTAAACAATCACTTTGCTCCCTAGTAAAACAAATAACTATTTCCTTCGTATTTTCACGGAAACGGCCCAATTTATCTTTCTGTTTCAATTAGGTCCAGTGCAATGGCTACTGAAGTTCATTGTGAGAGCAATATGAATTCGGACGTTTCCGTGAAAAACCGAAGGAAAATAATTTTGTACATACCTGAATATTGGACCCAAAATGTATTTTAATTAAAATATCTACAACTAACGGTTATAAGAAAGTTACAAAGCATTTTATGACATCCCAGCGTAATGCAATTACGTAATTTAATGGATATAAACCAGCCTTACTAAGAAGCTACTAAGCCTTTACGAATTTAAGACGATAAAGGATTCCAAATTGACGATCGAGATCTAATTAAACAGTTTGGTGACCGTCGCTTCTTGTGGGTCCCTAAATCGCTCTTAATCGGGTGTAATTAACGATTGTTATCGATTTAGGGCCGTGGGAGTTGCGCGCGCGCTGTGAGGCCGAAATAAGAGATCCTTACGCGGCAACACTCAAAAAATATACAAGGAACTGATGCAGTACATGCAATAACATTTTGAACGGTTACGTTAATTAATCACACGTATAAACCCACTGGCATTGGCAGGAACAAAAATTAGAAAATTAAGGTGGAACTTTAATAAGAATTTATTTGTACTATAACTAATCTAACCCCCCTATTCATAAAAGTCTCCTAACTTAACAAGCCACGAAGTATTGTTTGTCCCTTTCGGTCTTATCAAAATATCTATAAGACGCAAGGGACAAACAATACTTAGCAGATTGCTGAGTTACGAGACGTTTGTCAATAAGGGAGCAAATTTATAATTATATAAATTAACTCAATAAAGGAGAATCTAAAAAGTGAAAATACACTGTGGGTCTAGACTTTTTTCCTTTAACTAAGAACATTGCCTAACCCATGAAAATTTTGGCGTTTTCAGTCAGAACGTAGCTGTTGCTAGTAGGTTAGGCTAGGTAGGTACTATGTATGTATTTGAATCAGTTCGCTATTAACTAAACGGTTCAAGTTGGCATGGTAGAGTAAGTATACAAACGTACCAAAGTAGAAATAACGGTGCCAATTAAAAGTATGGCGTTGTTGTTCGTAGCACACACGCTATGCGTGTAGCAGGGTCTCCAAAAAAGTAAAATTCACTTGTTGTCGGGACATTTGACAAAGTGCCTTTTTGTCGGCACCATTAAGGAAATCTTCGATTCTAATCGAGACAAAGTGTACATTTAAGATACAATGTACGGGTATATGATTATATAGGTACAATATACATTATTACTAACATTTAAAGGCATTTTGGCGCTGACAATATAATTTAGGTACCGTTTATAAACAACCCGTTGGATAACAAAAATCCTTAAACAAGATATTGTCGCGCCATCCATCCATCCGTTTCAGGGTGCTTCAGAACCACAGACCAACCCCTAAGGGGTTTCTGTGTTCAAATCGGACAAATTGGAGTCAGACGGAAATTCCGTGTACCTTAATTGCTAGCACCTGTGTCTGTGGTGCGTTTTCACACGCGATTATAGTGCATTAGAAACATTTGAATTAAGAGTTAAGGGTCAATGAACGACGTGAACCAGAACAAAAACGGACCTACTTTTTAGGGTTCAGTAGTCAACTAGGAACTCTTATAGTTTTGCCATGTCTGTCTGTCCATATCCTATTCCCGATGTATTTAGGTAGGTCAATAAACCATGTTAAAAAATCGATTGACATGAGACTGCATAAACAATACCATTCGGACTTGCAATCCCCATTGTAAACAAACAGATTTAACATTCATTTAGAGCTCCGTGTACTATTCTCACTATTGTATCCGTAGGCCAGACGACTAACGTAATGGTAACACACGTGATTTTTTTGCATTCGCTTGAGTGACTCATTTCTCTTGGCACTATTACAAAATTTTCTAGACAGAATAATCTTGGATCAAGATTTTGTAATACCTAAAGTAAAAAGTGGACGCTTAATAACATTCATTTTCAAGAGAACAAAAAAAATACATAATCTACCTAAATTACTGAACGTGTCATATTCTTTATTACATAAATATAAGAATAATCTATTAGTGGGTTCCTAACATTAAAATCGTAGACTACTCAAGTAAGTAGGTAGTCGATAAATACATAAATCCACATTCGTATTCTTACAACATAAGAACATAAACACAATGACAGATGAAAAGTAGTTGAATACCTGTATAGTATATACAATAGGATATGCGTATATCCTGCATTTGCGTATAACCTACTACTTTTTTTTCGTCTGCAATACATATTAACTTCTTTACCCAAAAAAAATGTTTACACTAAAATAAAACTGCCGACAACGAAATACTGTGATAATTGTGGTGTCGTTCATTGAATTTTCTCAGTGGTTGATAATTTCAAACAAACCTTTTTTAAGTCCACAATAAGTAAGTGAAGTAAATATCATAAATCTTATTCCGTTAAACACTTTAACAACGTCAAAGGTCGTTTGACCTAAAATTGCACCGACGTGGACTCTAATAGAATCAAAATTTGCACCAGTAATGACAGTGAAGTGAAGCTCACCTTTTAACCCACTTGCTCGACTATGGAATCCCAAGTATTGTCACTGCACCTCAATTTGTATTCCACTCGTTTCTTCATCAGACACCGCTGTGGTCGCAAGTGTTCCTTTCGTTCGTCTCTTTTCAACTACAGTTTTGAAAGTATAGTCATCTCTTTCAAAATAATATACCCAATCCGTATCGGTATCGGTAAATAAATAAACGGTAGTTTTAGCTTTGTGAAGTGCAAACATAAATGATACAGGAGTAACGTTGGTGACAAAGCACATGTTTGTTGAAGGGATGTTTCGGTTTCTTTGATTTTGTAACCGCCTACTTATTTCGTGTTTGCCGACGACATTATTTAAATTTCTCTATTCATTTTATTGGTTCAATTGCTAGATCGGCATTTCTAGATAACTCAAATTATGACATCTGTTTCACACGTTTTTTTCCTTTATTGGTTATACATGTAATGCCATATTTTACATACTTTTGCTCCTCTCTGTACTGATAGAAAATTTTCTCATATAAGAAAATATCTAATGGGATCTATGAGAATAGCCTTATAGGTACCCTGGTACCGCCTTCATTTCTAATTTTATAGGATGTATACCTACATATAACAAAAAAACGCATACTTTCAGATACCTAGTTTTATGTGCATATTTATGTACTCGTACCTATACAAGTCGCTTTGAACAGTAAATCATTCGTTTGTATTTTTTTTTCCGCGCAACTCTTAATAATTATGTATTTTGAAATATGTCTACTACGAGTAGGTATATTTTTCATTAAATACTGAAGTAACTCTTTCATCCATTTTAAAATCCACAAATTTTCAACTCCGTATAGGTAATGTCACAATTTACGTCGTCATTATCATGATTATAAAAAGTGTGTCGTTATCTCATATAGTTCACCTATTTCAAGAGGCGAAAGCTTTTCGAAGAATTACTTTATGTATCCGTCTGAATATGACTAACTCTCAAATTGGAACACGCTTTAAAAACAATTTTATTTTTAAAATTATCGCGCTTTCAGTAAGCGAATAAGTCATAAACGTTGCGTAAGCTTTATTAAACATTTTTTGGAAATGATGTATGACCTATTAGAAAACCTGCGAAATTATATATTACCTACGAAAATCGCCGCCAATACAAATTGCGAACACTGTTAATGCGAACTTGTTAATATAAGTTTAAAACGTAATAGGCAAATTTTAACGTCAGTCATTTAAGAAAATTTTCAAGTCAAGCTGAATCATGATTTTATAATGCTACCAATCCTGAACCAAGGAATGCTCATGCTCAATTCCCTAGAGATATAACTAAAGCCCATATTCGCACGACCATCTGGTCAGATTAGATGTTTCAGAGAAAGCAGTGAAATTGGTTCCATCCTGCTAAACTGCATAGCAACTAACGACCTCTAAAGTAGAGTCATCGAACCTAAAATATTTCCTAAATCGGGGATCGCCCGGGAGCGTCACGCGACTGTCTAGACACAGCACACATATAAACAGTAAACTAATCGGCGCGTGCGCAGTCCAAGCTTACTTTAAAGCCATGCGAAATAACTTTTTTCTTTTAAAATAATACTGGTATTATATTTGGCTCATTTGTGTCTATGAGCTCGCTTCCTTAGTGAGTTTACTGAAATAATGTTTTTTAAAAGTACATACTTAAAAAGTATTACAATTATTCCGAATAAATGAGCATGAGTCTGAGTATTTAGATTGCATAGTTAAAGAGAATAAGTACGAAACAGGCAGATGCGTTGTTTAAATTGTGTAATAATTAAGTGTCGTTAATACTTCGTTGTCATTTATAAAAAATAAAATTGCCCCAGGACGGTAAAGATTATCCCCCTTACTCATAACATAAACTTCTCCTAACTTAGCAAAACGATGAGTAGGTATCATTTGTCCCTTTCGGTCTTATTGACATATTGATGGGCAGGTGTCCAGACCTCTTTTCTATAGTTCCATCTCTTATCCATCCTACCTTTATCACCATAATATACCTAACCCATTAGTCTTTTCCATATAATTTCCTAGCCTATCTACGCCTGCTGAGACCGGTGCCCATGAATGAGTTGCAGCAGGTATACATACATATAGAACACTGCAAATTTATCCAAGGGACTCTACGTGTTGGATCTATATCCCCACCCCACATAAGCCTACCAAAAGATCGGGATTTATAGGCCGTGATATAAGCAAGTATTATGTATAATGAGACAATATTCAAAGATTTTTTTTTATACCACGTCGGTGGCAAACAAGCATACGGCCCGCCTGATGGAAAGCAGTCACCGTAGCCTATGGGCGCCTGCAAACCCCAGGGGTATCACATGCGCGTTGCCGACCCAATAAGAACTTGTACACTCCTCTTTTGATGTAATATAATTCTAATATGAGGTTGAAATAAATGGCTATTTTATTTTATTAAGTACATAGGTACTTTTATTTTAAGTTACTGTATCTTGTGCAGTATGTGCATAACCCGACCTCATCAGAAACCTTTAAGATGTATTCTATTTAAGTATGGTAGAAGCGCATGTAACACATTTTTATAATAAACAGTTTTAATTTATATATTTTTAGTAGTACTATATTTCACAATGTCTGTTAATCAGAGTGCTGTTTTCTTATGTGTGCTATGCTTGCAATATTTGGAAGACTCCTTATAAAATTATTCTGAAATTCGGCTACCACGCATACCCTATAAATATTTAAATTTATTTCAAGAGTGCCTGAAGCTGCAAAAGGTTCATGCCGCGAACTTAGCAAAACCGAATTCGGCACAATTTTTAACGACAGATAATTCGTTCGAATTTGCTGGAGATGACTTTAATATTAAACATTCCACTCCACAAACCAATTAGTAAGTACAATAAAACCATGAATTTGAACACTTCCTAGAAGAATGCAAAAAAATATAAAAAAGTTAAAAAAAACGTTACTCGGTTCCTGTTTTGTAAGTAAGAATTATTTGATAAACTGAGACTTTAGTAAACTTTCGTAAGAAGCTAAACGTCAAACGTTCTTAATATCTAAGTAGGTACCTACATTTCCCTAATCATTACAAAATATCCTTGCTAAGTCATTTTATTACAGTAAACATTGGTAACAATAAACTTAATTTTGAATGGTTTGCTGAAATTCTTTGAAATATTCTTCGTCACAGAAAAATATACCTACAACATTCTTAAAATATATTGATACATTTAACTGCGAAACATTAGTTACTTTCGTACTAAATTATTATTTTATTTATGGTAAAATAAAAATTTTAAATTGCTATTACTTATTCCAATTTTGCCCATGCATGTTGGATTGCCGTGAGATGAATACAAGCGTAATTTAACAAAGACTTAATTTGCAACAATATTTTTTTAAATATCAAACCATTAACCAGCTCTACTGTTTACATACCTATTGGTACCTAAAAAGCGGACATTATAGTTCGAAATCTGACAGTTTTGCTCTCGATGATATTTTCATATTTTCCACTTTAATCATCTCCGTCATCACATCAGACTGTGGCGTAATTTTCATGTGTAATTCAGAGTACTATACGAAATTAAATCACAAAATAAAATTCGTTTTGTCTGAGCACTTAAGCCTTGAAAATAAGTGGTAAAAGAAGGTAAAAGGGGGGGGGGGGCGGTAAGAAACAAAGTGTCTCCCTCCGATGGGATGCGGCCGCTTATCTCATCTCGCTCCATCTGAGGATGGACAAAAGATGGTATTGATTTTACCGACTACACACCATTCATTCGATGATGGTGCAAGTTTTAATATGAGGGTTTGAAAAATTATCGAGACATAGACGCGTACCGTACTGTACCGTATCGTGTATAGTGAATAATGAAATGCATTCGAATAAAATATGTGTATTTTTTTAAATTGCTCTGGTGTTGTACAGTCAAGGGCATAAATATATATACAAATATAGACCTTAAGCTATAGACATAAGTAAAACGTGTATAAATATGTATGCCCTTGCCTGTACGCAGTTTCTTTCTGGGTTCCACTTAAAGAAACCTTACTCTTTTGACTGATTTCAAATAACATACGTACTATTTTAAGGTTAAGTTACCTCACATGTATCTTATGTCAATAGATAGAGTTGCAATTTCAGGGCTTTGCATTAGTCAGTTTCTTCTGTAATATTAGGTGTTATCTAAAGGTGTATTCAGACAAACGAGCATTCGCTATTCTATCCCCCCACTCTACGAAATTCGATCGTTACACAAAACGTGATTGCCGTGATTGGTTGATTTCGTAGAGCGGGGGGATAGAACAGCGAATGTTCAAAAGGTGCATTCAGACCAAAAGGTCTGAATGC
>JALPQI010015155.1:0-27398 GCA_025490895.1 Thaumatotibia leucotreta | reverse complement strand
CCTACTGCGTTATAAGTTAATGTCATGAAAAGAAAAAGAAAATGTAATTCTCATACATTGTATAGAAAAATCGAATAAAAGTCGGCGCGGCTTCCGGTTACTGAAATGAACTGATAATTATTTTCAGAGTATTTTGAGATAAAAGAAGCCTATTAAGGGGGGGTATGCGTTATTTTTCAAAATCGTTATTAATTTCTGTAAAGCGCGCATTGGCGCACTTACCGAACTGGTGTGATGAATATTTTAAAGACAAACGGGTGTTAATCGCGTAAACTTACGTTTAATTATATCCTGACGTTCCGGGCATGATGTTACACCCGTGGTCGCAGGCAGACTCGTTCCATTCCACCCATGGCCGAAACGCCAGGTAAGTTTACGCGATTGCCTTTAAAATATGAGTGATAATCGTGAAACTTTAAATCAATATAGGTATTCGATTTAAATACACCGTTAAAATTATGTGAAAAAATTGGAGTTAAGTTCTTTCTTCGCTAAATAAAGCTTTAAAGTGATCATTTAACTGTCCTTTTTTGAACAAAGTAAAAGAGTACATAAACGGCGTTAATGTAATCCGCCATTTCTCTGTAACAACCCTTTGTACCCTTCCGACATTAAGTCATGACATGTTAGGGCTATTTCCATACACAAGTATTACGAAAGGTTTTTAACCGATTTTAAATAACGAGGAGGTTCTCAAATCGACTTTTTTTGTCTTGATATCACCGAAAATTTTGAACAATTAACATAATTATAGGTAATTAATTTCACCAGGGTTGAGGTGAATGATTACACACACATCCAAATGAAGTACTAATTGCAAAAAATGTAGCGAAAGAATGAATGAATTGCGTCAAAATATTGAAGCAAATCCCTTGAACAAACTTTTTGGTCAATCTCATATTATCTTAACCTCCTTTTTGAAGTCGGTTTTAAGTCGCTCCCCGCTGTAAGTGTTCCCCTATTCATTTTTAGATCTAAGAATAAAGAAACGGATTTTGATACATATTTTAAACACAAACGGATCTTAATCGCGTAAACTTATGTTTCATACTCGTAGGCATTATCCTGACGTTTCGAGCATGACGTTACACCCGTGGTCGCAATCAGGATTTTGGTACGTTTAATACATTCAAGAGAAGGCATTGCTCCCGAGCAAAGCCAGAGCGGGTAACAAGTATAAAATAAATAATCATCCCTAAAACATCAAAAGACTAAATTATTATATATTGGGATTACAAGGGGGTTGCAGAGTTCAAGGACCTCGAGTAGAACGGGTTTCGCAACGAGGGGAGATAGCGAAAAAACTCATACAAAATACTTCGCTACCTATTAACCTTTTGACCGCCAAAGACTGCAAATGACGTCTTTAAAAAATACTTCTTATGCACTGGTCTCACCGCGAGCTACTAAGCTATGAACTATGGGCTATAATAGACTGCCCGTTCCAACACCACTGGATGCTGTTGCACGTACAGCGGTAGTGTTAGCTAATAAGATACCTGTCCTGAAAGCATTATATTTTGTTGTATGTCGCTTATTTATTATTATTATTGTTAATTATCATTTCCTTTATTTAAACATTCTCTTATTTATTATTCTCTTAATTATCATTATTATTATTATTTTTTTGTGTAAATTATCCACTAACACTATAAAGTAAGATTTTATTGTATTAAGGTATTAACAATTGATATGGACTTAGTCTGAAATAAATTTTTATTATTATTTGTATCTCTCTTTGATCACGGGCCTATAAATCCCGGTCTTTTGATAGGCTTGCGCGGGGATACTATTATTATTTGTATCTCTCTTTGATCACGGGCCTATAAATCCCGGTCTTTTGATAGGCTTGCGCGGGGATACAGATCCAACACGTAGAGGCCCTTTGGAGAAATTTGCTGTTTTACACCTGCTGCAACCCATTCACGGGCACAAAAATAGATATCCGTGAACCGGTCCCAGCAGGCATATAGAGGCTATTGGAGATTATATGGAAAAGACTAGTGGGTTATGGTGATGAAGGTTGGATGGATAAGAGATGGCACTATAGAAAAGAGGTCCGGACACCTGCCATAACAATGATTTCTCTTTGCTATCGAGGCAGGCGGTGACTTGCCGCCGACTAGATGGGCCCCCGTAAATGCCGTCACAAGAGACAGCCAGGGGCAACACCGGTGTAGGCGGCTCAGGAGTGTAGAGAGGTGTACACCGCTTTCTGCGCAGTGGCTTGACGGCCGCTGCACCAACTCGCGACTTACGCAAATTTACACTTCCACCCCTGGAGCGTATAGCTCTGACGACTCCTCTCTGGACGGCCAGTTAAGGCAAGCCAGAGCTGAGAGTCCTACGGGTCCCCTTGGGGTTCCACTCCGACCGACGAAGACACGCCGGAGGCGGGGACCCTGACCGACTCTCGGGAGCACTCGGGTCCGTGGGGTCGTTACTCCCCAACAGCTCGCCACAAGCTGCCCTGCGGCCCTATTATTATTATGTTTGTATCTCCTTGAGGATCACGGGCTTACAAATCCCGGTTTTTTGATAGGCTTGCGCGGGGATATAGATCCAACACGTAGAGGCCCTTTGGAGAAATTTGCTGTGTTGTACACCTGCTGCAACCCATTCACGGGCACAAATACATATCCGTAAACCGGTCCCAGCAGGCGCATAGAGACTATTGAGAAGGAAAGGAAAAGACTAATGGGCTATGGTGATGGAGGATGGATGGATCAGAAATGGAACTATAGAAAAGAGGTCCGGACACCTGCCATAACAATGATTTCACTTTGCTATCGAGGCAGGCGGTGACTCGCCGCCGACTAGATGGGCCCCCGTAAATGCCGTCACAAGAGACAGCCAGGGGCAACACCGGTGTAGGCGGCTCAGGAGTGTAGAGAGGTGTACACCGCTTTCTGCACAGTGGCTTGACAGCCGCTGCACCAACTCGCGACTTACGCAAATTTACACTTCCACCCCTGGAGCATATAGCTCTGACGACTCCTCTCTGGACGGCCAGTTAAGGCAAGCCAGAGCTTAGAGTCCTACGGGTCCCCGTGGGGTTCCACTCCGACCGACGAAGACACGCCGGAGGCGGGGACCCTGACCGACTCTCGGGAGCACTCGGGTCCGTGGGGTCGTTACTCCCCAACAGCTCGCCACAAGCTGCCCTGCGGCTTATTATTATTATTCACTTTATTGATCTTTCTTCCTGGGTTAGGCATTTTATAATATGATTATAAAAGTAAAATACAATACAACATACAAAAACAATACAAAACATATAAACACATTATAAAAAACCTAACCTAGAGGGCCGCCGGCAGCGGAGCGGGCCCAAGCTGCCGGTGGTTAGGGCTACAGGGAGAGGAACCGCCGGACTATGCGCGCCGTGTCCAGGATTACCGCCTTCTGCATCTGACCCTTGATCCAACCACCTAGCGAGAGCCTCTTGAGGTGTTGATCGAGACTCTTCGCTATGAGACCGTTCGCAGAAACAACTATCGGTACAATGATCGCCGAATCAACCTCCCACATGTCGGTAACCTCGTGAGCCAAGTCAAGGTATTTACTGGCTTTGTCCTTCTCGGCCTTCACGAGGTTCTCGTCATGGGGGATAGTGATGTCGATGAGCATTGCCCGGCGTTGCGATCGATCTATCAGCACGATATCAGGCTTATTGGCTACAATAGTCCTGTCCGTGATGATAGATCGATCCCAATAGAGCGTGGCACGACCATTCTCGAGAACTGCCGCAGGTGTGTACTTATAGTACGGCACTTCGAAGCCCACAAGGCCGTATTGAAGAGCAAGCTGCTGGTGTATAATCCTGGCTACGAGGTTGTGTCTGTGCAAGTACTCGGTGTTAGCAATCTGAGAACAACCGGAAATAATATGCCTGAGTGACTCACCGGGACGGCGGCATGCCCGACAGATGTCGACCGTACCGTCCTTCAGGATATATTTCCGGTAGTTATTCGTCATGATAACCTCGTCAGCAATTGCACAGGCAAAACCCTCGGTTTCTCCGAAGAGGTCCCCGAATCGTAGCCAGTTCACCGACGCGAGCAGATCCACATCAGGTCCCGTGAGGGCTTTGTAGAACCGCCCGTGTAGCTCCTTGCTCTTCCATACCGCCTTGCGATCCTCGGTGCTTAGTACCACAGGTTTGCGCCAGTTCTCTTTTGCCAAGGAGAGCGGCGTGAGGTTCCGATCTACTGCCACCACATCTCGATGCATCCCGCACTCATTGTTAAGAAAATAGCTTCTAAGATTGTACACCTCACGGTTGTGGAGGTTTTTGGCATTTAAGAAGCCGCGACCCCCACATTTCCGCGGGATGTACAATCTCATAACTGATGAGCGCAGGTGTAGCATTCGATGTGTGGTGAGCAGTGTACGGACCCTTCGATCCAGGGCGTCCAGCTCGGTCTGAGTCCACCTTAGTACGCCAAAGGAGTATATGAGTATGGGCATTACCCAGGCGTTGAAGGCGCGCACTTTGTTGCCTCCTGACAAAAGACTGTTAAGTACTTTTGTGAGCCGGCTGAAAAAGCGCTCCTTCACCGCCTGTCTAATTCCCATATCTTCAATATCCAAAGACTGTGACATACCAAGGTATTTATAGGTTTCTGCTTCCGAGATAGATCTGAACGACATTGTCTCAGAAAGCTGTAAATTTGTTGAATTTACTACTTTCCCCCGCTGCACATGCATAACCGCACACTTATCGACACCAAACTCCATATTGATGGCACTACTGAAAACTTCTGTGGTTCGCAGTAGTTCCAACAAGTCTTGGCTATTTGGCGCAAATAATTTGAGATCATCCATGTACAGAAGGTGAGAAATGACTTCACCCTCTCTCCGAAGCCGGCAACCTAGTCCTGAATCCTTCAGCAAAGTACTGAGGGGATTCAGAGCTAGGCAGAACCACAAGGGACTCAGACTGTCACCCTGGAATATTCCTCGCTCGATCCTTATGAAGTCCTGCGGGCCAGAGGGGCCATCCCCGCCTCCTGGTTGACGAAGGACTGTGGTCCACTGCCTCATACACGCGCCGAGAAAGGATCTTAAAGTTGCATTAACTTTATACAGCTCCAAGACCCTTTCCAACCATGAGTGAGGCACCGAATCATAGGCCTTCTTGTAGTCAATCCAAGCGGCGGAGAGGGCCCCTTTGTTACGCCGGACTTGCTGGCAAATGGTCATGTCGATGAGGAGGAGCTCTTTAGTACCACGGGACCCAACCCTACATCCATTTTGAGCAGGAGCCAAAACATTGTTCGAAACAATGTGCGTGTTAATTTTGACTCTCAAAATGGATGTAAGGAGCTTGTACAGTGTGGGCAAGCACGTGATGGGTCGGTAGTTCTTCGCTTCCGCGGTACTACCGGACTTGTAGAGCAGGAAGGTTACACCAGTTGTTAAGGAAGGTGGCAGGGAACCGAGCTCGAGGGCTTGTTGGAATTGCGTTGCCAATCGTGAGTGCGAGCATCGAAACCATTTTAGCCAGAAGTTGTGCAATCCATCCGGCCCAGGACTTTTCCAGTTCTGAGTCGTGCGGATAGCACAACTTACGTCATCGGGGCTGATGGTAACTGCCCCCATAGGTTCGATGGTCTCGCATTCACGTTCGACAACGGTCATCCATTCACCCTCGGTGTGTCCGACGGGCGCTGACCAGATACTACGCCAGAAATCACTCATGGCAGTAGCATCCGGCAACCGCGCGTCGGGCACACGGTAGTCGGTTTCCTCCCACTTTCGGTAAACCTTCCTTTGGTCACTCTGGAAAAGGCGATTCTGCTGGAATCGGTTCACACGCTCTCTGTAGCGGCGAATACGGTTTGCCCATGCATAAACCTTCTGCTTCAGAAAGTCGATGCGCTCTGTGAGGTTGGCCATGTAGTCGCGGGGTGCAATACCCGTTCCCGCGAACGCCTGGTTCACAAAGCGCATTACACGGGGGCGGTTGTTGCCCCCCCTGAAGCAGATCAGCTTTGCAATGAGAGTCCTAAACGAGTCGATACGTCGCTCGATCCGCACCTGCCATGCGGGGACACCCCCAGCGGTCCTAGGTGCACGGTCAGAGTCCGGAAACTTGACTCGAGCAACACGGCACGCTGCGATGGCCCCGCAGTACATGATCGAGTGCGTATCATCCAAATCTTTACTGGATCGTATATACGGCTCCAGTAAAGCGTTTAGGGCTCCCATCAACGCTAGATTGCGCCTATTCATGGGCAAACGTGGTAATCGTGGCCTAGAGTCGGGTGTGAAGCGATGCTGCATAATCGCTTCTTCCAGAGTCCTCCTCAATTGCTCATTGTCTGAAGTACTCACACTCAGGTTCGTAACGTCATTCCCATCGGCACTGGGATCAACCCGCGGTGCCCTCGGTGCCAGGTCGGGTGCCGGCACCGGATCCGGCGACATGGCGGGCGGGTCCCGCGCCGAGGCGGAGGCCGCACGAACTGGGAGAGCCTCCAGGCGGAGCCGATCAAGTGTCGAGTCATCCAGCCGCTTTAATCGTTGGATGACTCGCACTTGATCCGATAATCGCTGCGCAGTCACATTGATAGTCGGTTCCAGGGCCCGAAACAAAGGAAGCATCCGGACACGATACGCGGATAGATTAGTTTCTCCCTCTGTAGCCCCATAGTAGGCGCGCATGACGTTCTCATTCATAGTTCGAGACCATTGCATGCGTCGCACTACACCACCGGCAGCGGGAGCCGTGGGCGGGGCAGGATGTCCCGCGGGCCCCAAGCGTGCCGGCAGCGGTGGCCGTCCGCGCCGCGCAGGTGGTCGTGGCGGCGGCGGCGGCGGCGGTCCGCGCTCGTCGCTCGACTCGCTGGTGTCGGGTGCAGTGGCGATTTTTTCACCCGACGACGATTCCGAAGAGGAGGAGGAGGACGAGGCAGACGAAGGTGTTGGGCGTGCGAAACGTGGGGACGCTTGATCCTGACGTGCTTTGCTCCTGGTATACATTTCTTGTTTATTTCGTTTTGACAATTACATGTCGGCACTAATCAGATTGTAACTGATTATTATCGTCAACTATGCCCGTGAATATATATTTATTATAAAAAGGGCAAATTTTCCGTGACGGGAAGGTAAGAATAGTCGTGTAAATGCCGATAAAATACATTATTTATCAAAATTAAATCCAAGAGTGTATAAAAGCACGTTTGACATTGACGGCGTCAAGTTTTTTTTTTTTTTTTTTTTTTTTTTTTTTTTTTTTTTTTTTTTTTTTTATTATTATTATTATCTTTTATTTCATCTTCATCTTAGATTAGGTAATTTATAATAGGTTTATAAAAATAAAATACAATAAAACATACAAAAACAATACAAAACAAGTAAACACATTATAAAAAACCTAATCTAGGGTGCCGCCGGCAGCGGGGCGGGCCCAAGCTGCCGGTGGTTAGGGCTACAGGGAGAGGAACCGCCGGACTATGCGCGCCGTGTCCAGGATTACCGCCTTCTGCATCTGACCCTTGACCCAACCACCTAGCGAGAGTCTCTTGAGGTGTTGATCGAGACTCTTCGCTATGAGACCATTCGCAGAAACAACTATCGGCACAATGATCGCCGAATCAACCTCCCACATGTCGGTTACCTCGTGAGCCAAGTCAAGGTACTTACTGGCTTTGTCCTTCTCGGCCTTCACGAGGTTCTCGTCATGGGGGATCGTGATGTCGATGAGCATTGCCCGGCGTTGCGATCGATCTATCAGCACGATATCAGGCTTATTGGCTACAATAGTCCTGTCCGTGATGATAGATCGATCCCAATAGAGCGTGGCACGACCATTTTCGAGAACTGCCGCAGGTGTGTACTTATAGTAAGGCACTTCGAAGCCCACAAGGCCGTATTGAAGAGCAAGCTGCTGGTGTACAATCCTGGCTACGAGGTTGTGTCTGTGCAAGTACTCGGTGTTAACAATCTGAGAACAACCGGAAATAATATGCCTGAGTGACTCACCGGGACGGCGGCATGCCCGACAAATGTCGACCGTACCGTCCTTCAGGATATATTTCCGGTAGTTATTCGTCATGATAACCTCGTCAGCAATTGCACAGGCAAAACCCTCGGTTTCTCCGAAGAGGTCCCCGAATCGTAGCCAGTTCACCGACGCGAGCAGATCTACGTCAGGTCCCGTGAGGGCCTTGTAGAACCGCCCGTGTAGCTCCTTGCTCTTCCATACCGCCCTGCGGTCCTCGGTGCTTAGTACCACAGGTCTGCGCCAGTTCTCTTTTGCCAAGGAGAGCGGCGTGTGGTTCCGGTCTACTGCCACCACATCACGATGCATCCCGCACTCATTGTTAAGGAAATAGTTTCTGAGATTGTACACCTCGCGGTTGTGGAGGTCTTTGGCATTTAAGAAGCCGCGGCCTCCACATTTACGCGGGATGTACAATCTCATAACTGATGAGCGCGGGTGTAGCATTCGATGTGTGGTAAGCAGTGTACGGACCCTTCGATCCAGGGCGTCCAGCTCGGTCTGAGTCCACCTTAGTATGCCAAAGGAGTATTATTATTATCCTTTATTTATTCTTACTCTTAGGTTAGGTGTTTTACAATATGATTATAAAAGTAAAATACAATACAACATACAAAAACGATAGAAAACATATAAACACATTATAAAAAACCTAACCTAGATGGCCGCCGGCAGCGGAGCGGGCCCAAGCTGCCGGTGGTTAGGGCTACAGGGAGAGGAACCGCCGGACTATACGCGCCGTGTCCAGGATTACCGCCTTCTGCATCTGACCCTTGATCCAACCACCTAGCGAGAGCCTCTTGAGGTGTTGATCGAGACTCTTCGCTATGAGACCATTCGCAGAAACAACTATCGGCACAATGATCGCCGAATCAACATCCCACATGTCGGTTACCTCGTGAGCCAAGTCAAGGTACTTACTGGCTTTGTCCTTTTCGGCCTTCACGAGGTTCTCGTCATGGGGGATCGTGATGTCGATGAGCATTGCACGGCGTTGCGATCGATCTATCAGCACGATATCAGGCTTATTATTATTATTATTATTATCTTTATTTATACATCTTCTTAGGTCAGGTTATTTTATAATATGGTTATAAAAATAAAATACAATAAAACATACAAAATCAATACAAAACATATAAACATACTATAAAAAACCTAACCTAGGGTGCCGCCGGCAACGGGGCGGGCCCAAGCTGCCGGTGGTTAGGGCTGCAGGGAGAGGAACCGCCGGACTATGCGCGCCGTGTCCAGGATTACCGCCTTCTGCATCTGACCCTTGATCCAACCACCTAGCGAGAGCCTCTTGAGCTGTTGATCGAGACTCTTCGCTATGAGACCATTCGCAGAAACAACTATCGGCACAATGATCGCCGAATCAACCTCCCACATGTCGGTTACCTCGTGAGCCAAGTCAAGGTACTTACTGGCTTTGTCCTTCTCGGCCTTCACGAGGTTCTCGTCATGGGGGATCGTGATGTCGATGAGCATTGCCCGGCGTTGCGATCGATCTATCAGCACGATATCAGGCTTATTGGCTACAATAGTCCTGTCCGTGATGATAGATCGATCCCAATATTATTATTATTATTATAAACACGAACAAAAGATACGCACTCCCGTGCAAAAGAGGCACGGCGGTACTCGCCCAGCTATCAGCTATCACCGCCGGGCGAGTATCGCTATCTCTTTTATTTAGACAGGAGTGTTCTTTTGTTTGTGCTTATAGCCGATAGTTCATAGCTTAGTAGCTCGCAGTGAGACCAGTGCCTTATGTCGATGAAGCTATTTAAAGGGAAAACGGCTCTTTAATGTAATGTTGTTTACAAATCTATTTTTTTACCCCCACGGTGCTAGCGGCACGGTAAATAGTTGCGGTGCTCAGCGTTCAAAAGGTTACATAGTCCCTTAAAAGTGTATTCGCTATTCTATCCCCCACTCTACGAAATCAACGAATCACGTTTTGTGTAACGATCGAATTTCGTAGAGTGGGGGGATAGAATAGAATAGCGAATGCTCGCTTGGTCTGAATGCACCTTAAGGCGTGGTATGCGCGTTGTAGCGTATGATGTTTCATAGTAAATAGCACACCGTTTGCTGGTCACTCACGTGCACGCCACGCAAGCGGTGTGCCATCTAATATGACATTTACATACGCTACAACTCGCACACTTACAATAAAGTCAGTTTTTTCTCGCAAGTGTGTTGAAAAACGTCTTATGAAACTTGCACGCATTGATCATTACAGTTACACTCACTTCTATGTTATGAAGAATCCTGCTTTAAGTGTAATAAACTAATAAACAACTTACCGCACTCGTATCATAATGTATTGCTACAAGACTACAGATGTTCTGCTTAGTGATTTTCATCATAGTTATTCAGTAAGGTGTCATTATTATACGCGGGCGACGCACGAGATCTGTAGATCATAGAACTTTTAGTCACATCAGAGAATAATCTAAAAAAAAGATATAATCAAAACACCAGGGCACTAATACCATAGACTAACTTATACATATTATATTTCTTTAATTTATGCTAATACTAACGTGATTAGAAATAAAGTAACTATTAAGCCTTTTTAATTTGAATACGTTTCTCAGTTCGACCGTACAAAATCGTTCTAAAAAAATAATCCACTTGAACCGGATTTAGGGCTAAACCCTCAAAAAGTTTCAAAGCTATAAATTTAGACCTATAGGTTGTGCATTCCCCCTCCGTAATAAATGTGCCTGACCTTCCTCAACGTCCCTTCAAAAATAAAGATCTAGACAGGGGCACGCAACCCTTCTTTAGGGTTATTGTTAGTGTTTCCTTGTGTATGTTAGTTCATGTTTTGCTGGGTTATTGTCTATTGAAGATGATCGCACTTATCGTATACATTTCTGACCGGTTTTGCGGTGGATGTATTTTATACATGATTGAGTGCATTTGAAAACTGAATACTGCTTACCGGGACCATCGAAATCGTCTGTCTTTGTCGCTCCAAATAAAAGAGTAGCCGGAGTAACTGAGACAGGCGCTCGAAATTTAAGATTTTTTTATTTTTAACCGACTTCAAAAAGGAGGAGGTTAACATTTCGTCGAAATCTTTTTTTTATGTATAACGGTAGGGTCTTGGTAATCAGTGTATTATAAATTATAGATAAATAAATATATTGGGACATCTTGCACAAATCGACCTAGTCCCACGGTAAGCTCAATTAAGGCTTGTGATGTGGGTACCAAGCGTCGATACATATAATAGATATACATATAGATACTTAAATACATAGACGGCCATGACCAAGGAACAAACATTTGTGATAAATAAATACACAAATGATGCCCTCGGATACCCGGAACGTCCAGCTTCGTAGACAGCACCAACTAGCCTATGGAGGCTGACACATATCAAAACATATATCAATTATATTGTGGCCGTGTGGTGACAGCAGTAAGAATACATTTTTCACCACCCCAACTCCTCCTGCGGGTGTCGTAAGAGTCGACTAAGGGATTTAAGTGTCACTTACTATTATTTGATAAACGATTGATGATGGGCAGCAGCGTCATCATAGTGGACACAGTATAGTCCGTGGGCTAGTCTGCTTGAAATTAGAAAACGGTATAATTTGGGGGTACCAAGTGTCCTTTTTACAGTAGTTAGACATATTCATAAGGATGTTAAAAAAGTATGATAGACATCTCAAAGTGGTAGCTAATAGGCATACGGGCTATTTCAAGATTTCCGTTGTATGACAGGTATGGTTAAAATTAGGAGGTACAAATTTTCCTTTTCACGGCTGTTAGGTAAGCTTATAAAAACGTCAAAAATGCAAGATTGCCATTTATAAGTGCTACCTAACAAAAATGGGGGCCAATCAAACATGGTGGATCTCAAGTTTTACAAAATCAAGTATATCTCGAGAACTATTAAATATATCTAATTACTCTCTTGAACGAAATTAAAGGCATATCTGTAAGCTTCATATTTTGTATATACACCATATTGCTAAAACCAACCAATAATTAATTATGATCAAATTTATGAAAATTTCGTGATTTTGATTTTTTTTGTGTCGTGTTTTTACATAGTAGTCATGACGCTAGAAAAATTAAATATTTTTTTAAAGATAGTGTATTTAATAAGCTTTAATTTGATGTATATGTCGAAGGCGGATTGTATAATCCGCCGTATTACAATACGCCTAGCCGGATTACAAAACAGCCCTGTTTTGTAATACGGCGGATTGACGACTAGCCGGATTGAATACGGCTAAATGAAAATCAGGCGGATTGTGTTCGACACCAAACGTTATTCAATGCGGCTAGCCATATTGTAATACGGCGAGTCATGAGCCGCCGCTTTGTCAGTTTTTGGTTCCCATTTCTGACACTCGCGGCGTTGCCTGTCATAACAACAAAAATGGCGTCGTTTGCCGGGACTGTTGTTGTGAATTTACAAAGTCAATGGTGGAATAAACGACGAAAAAGTGTTAAATATGTGCGAAAACAGTGAATTTAAGAAAAACTTTGATGAACAACTAAGCAACTTCTATATTCTCAAAGCGGAACGTTACAAAAACCCTGGACCAAAGAGAGAGTTATTGAGGTTATAGATCACATAAAATCCGCCAAAGTAGCCATGAATGACGGTGTTCGGCGGAATGCTACCCAATATTACTGGTATAATAAATACGCGGTGAATTTGATTTCATCTTTAAAAAAAGTAAACCAGAAGACCCTACAAGTATTAACAAACGTTCGAATTTGGTCCTCTCCGCACCGACTCTCTGTCTTTTAAATAACATTTTGCCCATTCTTTTCTTTCTGTTTATTAATTGGTGTTGTAGCGACAATGGTTGCCAAAACTAACGCGATTTTAGCTTTTTTGGATAAAATCGGAGGCATTTCGACATGATCACTGTCTAGTAGCACGAAAAGCACTGGACGGTTTTTGAACGGTGCGATGGTGTGGCGAGTCGAGCGCACGTACGGAGCGGACCAAATTCGCGGTGCGGAGTGGACCATATTCGAACGTCTATTACTACTGTTCGAGTAATACCCACGGAACAGTATTTCGATACTTTGATGGAAATTCACAAGGTGGGCACGGTGGGCGTGATAAAATGCAATATGCTATATTAATAAATATGATTAAAAAGGTTATTGTAGTAAGATTTTTCTTATTAAAAATGTAAATGTAACATTTTTAATAAGAAAAATCTTACTACAATAACCTTTTTTAATCATATTTATTAATAAAGCATGTTTTTTGATGGCTGTATCTTGTGAATTGTAATTTAAAAATAACTGATACCTACCATAAATAAGTACCTAATGTTTGTTACTTAACAATTAAGAAGATTATCTTTGTTCGATTTCTTCTTTTTAAGTAAAAATGTTGCAATTTCCACATTGTTTTATTTTGTAAGTATGGTGAGATGGTCACCCTACAATCGGAATAGTTTTTCAATACGGCTAAACGTGGGCCGCCATATTGAAGAACGTATCGGAATGACAATCCGGCTAATCGTCAATCCGCCGTATTACAAAACAGGGCTGTTTTGTAATCCGGCTAGTCGTATTGTAATACGGCGGATTATACAATCCGCCTGCGACATATATAACTAACAACAAATTATACCGTTTTCTAATTTCAGACCGACTAGCCCACGGACTATTACTGCGGTCGCCAATCCGCTTGCCCAGCGTGGCGATTATGAGCATTTACCTCCTAATGCGTCTATACGCATGGTTAATAGGAGAGGCCTACGTCCAGCAGTGGACTATCATAGGCTGATGATGATATCAATTATATTACGAGTATCACTAACGATATTTTGTGCCGAGTAACTACATATATATTCCGTAGAGCACTGAGCACTATGAACAAAGGGTAAAGTATTTTAGATTTGACATTGGTGCTAACGGGACCATCTCAGGGCTAAGATAAAAAAACCCGTTATAAAAATAATATTCATGATTCTCGTAGATATCATACATACAAAAAAAATCAGTCAGCTTGAGAACCACCTCCTTTTTTAAAGTCTGTTAAAAACTCTTTATTTTTTTATCTTAAAACAGTGACGCCATAGTATAAACGAGGTGCCGGTTATAGGAAGGTAAACGATATTTTCTATAAATATTGCGCATTTGAGGCCTAATATATTATTCCGTCTTTATATAATAAGCCTGCTCAGTAAAGCAAATATATACGGTGACGCAGAAAAGGGCTATTTATAGCCCTCGACCCGTATTTGGCTAAAGAATTGAATAACTTTAATTGAGAGAACGAAAAAGCTTTGTAAGACTCGAACGAAAGGAATCTACAAACATTGATATTGTGAGGTGGTCTCATGATCGACATTTTTGAAATGTTTTTTATTTATCCAACATTTCAATAAGATGTCTTGATAAAATCTGTATGATTTAGATGTTTATCAAAACTGGAACGAGCCTCTTTCATGCACCTAATTTAGATAAGCTGTTACGCTTCAATCGAATGAAAACGATTTAAGGCCAAGCCATACATGATAATCATCATCATCAGCCTATGATACTCCACTGCTGGACGTATTCCTCTCCTATTAATTATGCGTATAGACGCATTAGGAGGTAAATGCCCATAATCGCCTCGCTGGGCAAGCGGGTTGGCGATCGCAGTAATGTGTCCACTATGATGACGCTGCTGCCCATCACCAATCTTTTATTAAATAATGGTAATTTCGATCTCTTATTCGACTCTTACGACGCCCGCAGGAGGAGTTGGGGTGGTGACAAATGTATTCTTACTGAGCTCGTGCTTATTTTTATCATACAAGGGAATATTAGGGACGGACAGACAGCGACAGCGATTTCGTGTTATGCTATGAAGTGATTATAGTTAACTAGTAATTTCGGCCAATATTTGTAAAAGCGGCAAATAAAAAACAAGTGCGAGTCAAACTGCGCAAACCGAATACCCAAATACAGCGTGTGTAAAATTTATACTGGCGAATAATTAATCCAGCTATGATATCTGGTCCTACGAATCGTATAAGATAATCATTTCGTTAAATTTTGTTGTTAATTAGGTGTAATGATTTTTCTAAAGTGCAACTCAGTAGCAATGTATGCCGTCCAACTGACTTGAGCCTCGTGTGACGGTTAGATACTTATGTCTATGTTAATTAAAGTGGCTACCAGTGGATGCAATACATGACGTGCTCAATTATTTTGTATGAAAAAAACCTTAATTTCCTAAAGAAATTTATGTAAACAGGTTCCCTAGGTCCGATAGTAAATTAAAATATTCGCCCGTATCATATACACACGCTGTATACAAAAAAGTATGAATAAAACAGCAGAAACGCAAAATGAAAAACGTCATAAATATACATAGCTTGTCAATCAGTAGCGGCAGACAATACTCTATGACGGCATTATGCGGACTCGCTTGTGATTAGAAAAAAAACTAGTTCGGTGGCAGTAGGGCTGGCTCTAAAGCCTCAAGGCCGAATTCGGGCTAGGGATGTTCTTTATGTGAAGTTACTTGCGTTTATCGATAGATGAAGGAGTTTGGAAAAGGTTGAATCTGTTTATAATATTTATTAGCATATACTATACCCAATCATCAGTCATCTAAAAAAACGAACTTGCAAACTTGCATTATTCCATAATCATAATCACGTACTTTTAAAACACAATGTTGGTTTTATTACGAACATAAAATCTTAAACCTTGAGTTACATACAGTGTATACATTTTTAGTTTAAATTAATTATTGATACTTGTTAGTGTTAACGTAAAAATATATCTGCTAACGTGTTTCACGATATGTGTCAAAGACGTGAAATTCTATGGAAAGTCAGCCATATTTATTTGATAATTGAAAATTTTTATCAATTTTGTGCAGTTTATATTACGAATTTTAATATCTCATACCTAACCTCTCTGCTTCCTAAACATACTTCGAGATAATATACTTGATTATTTTGCATATTTATGAAAAAAAGTCGCCAAAATTGTAAAAGTTAATAGACATGAAAAGTAGAATTCTATTCACGGCACAAATTATCATGTAAAAATAATTAAATGCTTAGTTTATAAGTTATATACCGATCGTAAAAGCATTAACCGCTTTGCTAGACAAGTTAAGTAAAGGTTTCTAGACTTGGTTTATGGTCTACAAGTACTGGTTAATGCGTGCGCGATCTTTTATTACCTGTAGACATGTTTATTGCACTTAAGTTTAGCTTACGCGTACATTGACTTAGTCGTGATTTTATCTTTTTTTAATACTTGGTCCTAGCTAGCTAGCTAAGTTAGCTTTCATTTTTGTATGGGTGGATTGCAAAAAAATGTAATACATACTTAAAGCCCTTAATAAGTATAAAAAATATCATAATTTTTACTCTACCTGTCGCCAGTGGCAGTAGAAAAAGGTGGCAAATTTAAAAAATCGAGAGTTAGCAACACTGTATTCAGATAATTCCAAATTAGTGTTTAATTTATGGCCTTTTAGTGGAATATAAATTGTTTACATTGAAAATTTCATATTCGCACTCTAATTCGCAATATTTAGAATGTATTTTTTTAAAGTATTGAAATAATACAGAAATTTAATCTTGTTTTTAAGATAAATGTGATCAAAGTGCAGCCAGTAAATAATGAGCTTAGGCAGGTGGCAGGTGTGGGAATGTAAAATTATGTGAAAATTTCAAGCATTCGATGTTGTGTTATATTTATGTTTTTTTTTTTATTTGTTCGAATCAATTGAGCACGTCTGTTTATCGAAGCCGTAATCAAAAGTATTTATGATTACGGCTTCTTTAGCTTAGCGCATATACATATGAGGGGCTGCAGGCCTAGCCAAAATGTCATTCTGCAATCGTTTACGATAGTCATTGTGACCATAATAATGTATGGAGATGGTCACGTGACTTGTACGAATCTGTCATTCTCATCCATTTATTAATTTATCGCTTATCGTATACGATTGCAGAATGGCATCTTGGCTATGTTCAGGCTTTCAGTGGCTTGACAGTCTTGACACTCTGTATTTTGCCAAATTCCGGCCTAGTACCGCGAAAATCGAAATTCGTAAATTTCGAGGATTTTTCTCTGTCACTCAAACGAAGACGTCATTAGAGTGAGAGAGACAAATTCTAGAAATTTACAAATTTCGTTTTTCGCGGTAGGGCCGCTGAACTCGATATGTCGATTAGCGATACAATCCCCTCTCTACAGGGCAGATGGGCCCTAGTGTTGGGTCTGTACTGACCTCTGTTTAGTGTTAGAACTGGTTCAACGATCCGGGAGGATGTGAAAAAACCCTTTGTACGCCGAAACACGTCCTGCGATTTCACTTATTCGTTCGTTCTTCGTTCCTAAGTGTATAAAGGTGCGTTTAAACTAAAAGAGCATTCGCTGTTCTAGCGCCCGTTCTACGAAATCAACCAATCACGTTTTGTGTACCGATCGAATTTCGTAGAGTGGGAGGTTAGAACAGCGAATGCTCTTTTAGTTTGAACGCACCTTAAGGTGCATTCAGACCAAACGAGCATTCGCTATTCTAACCTACTCTACGAAATTCGATTGTTACACAAAACGTGATTCGTTGATTTCGTAGAGTGGGGGGAAGAATAGCGAATGGTCGTTTGGTCTGAATGCAACTTAACATGAAGATAATGAGTGAGTGCAAGATTGGATTTTTTTTTGTATATGAAAATAATAATATTTGTCGACTCCGTAGCCTAGTTTGTAGTGACCCTGCCTACGAAGCTGGAGTTACCGGGTTCAAATCCCGGCAAAGGCATTATTTGTGTATTTTTATCACAAATTTTCTGTGTTATGTACTTATGTATTAAAGTACCTATATTAATCTAATATGTATTATATCGTCGCTTGGCAGTGACATAACAACCTTTAATTGAGCTTACCGTGGGACTAGGTGGATTCGTGCGAAGGTGCATTCAGACCAAACGAGCATTCGCTATTCTTATCCCCTACTCCACGAAATTCGATCGTTACACAAAACGTACTTCGTTGATTTCGTAGAGTGGGGAATAGAATAGGGAATGCTCGTTTGGTCTGAATGCACCTTGCAGAGATGTCCAAAGATATTTATTATTATTTTTCATCACACTTGCTGTCTAAGCGCGCCATTGTTTGTGCGCGTAGCGGTAGTAATAGAAAAGTGAAATTCCCTAGGGAGTAATAGAAATGTCAGTACGTCATTTAATAATATTATGTCTTAAAACTTATTTTTTGGTTGGCAAGTGTGATGAAAAACATTGTATGCATCACGGTCGGTAAGCGGAATACTAACTCGAATCATGAAAGCCCTCCGCCTAACGGCATCGGGCTTCTAACACTCTCGTTAGTAATTCCGTAGGTACTTACATTCAGTGTGGCGTGGCCTTTACATAGGGAATACAACCTTTTTCTTATATAGCGGTCTTCCTATATTGTTAATATTATCCTGGGATGAAAGATGCGCAACGCCTCGATTCTTGCGGTGGATGATCCATCATTCTAGTCTCCAACTTTTGTGCCTCAGAAAAGCTGACTGTTTATACAAAATATGAATAATGGTACATACCTAGGTGTGAAAAAATTATGCAAAATATGAATAATGGTACATACCTATGTGTGCACGTTTATTATATTCGTTCGTATTTCAATGGCAGCGGCATAGGAGTCATAACTTGAGTTATGCTAGTGGCATAGTATGTGTGTCACCCGGTAACACTGACACCGGCGTAGACCAATAAAAATAATAATCCCGAACTATAAACACCAGGTGGCTATCTCTTCCAGATTATTTTTGAGTGCCTGGGTTTTGTCCTTATCATGTCTTAAATCTAGCATTTCAACTGAGAAAATAAACTGCAATACTGACAGGCACATAAGAACTGAGCCCGCTATGTAGGTAGGATTCGATATTTTTGCTGCAGCGCCATCTGACGTGCCATTTTATAAACAATTTTTAATACAGATGGTGCTTTTTATACGAACTAGCGCGAGGAGTGGTTAATCTTTGTCAAGTCGAAACTGCGGAGGGTCATCGTTACTGAAAAACGTCGTACGATAGACGTGCGAAAAGAAAATTCGTAACTTATGTCGATTTAAAACACTCACTTCGGCCGTATTCTAATTTATCACCACTCGTTTCGAACTTAATTATTTTGACATTAGTATCGTAATGTACTATTTCTTACGCTAATGTTATTACTTAAAAAAGAGATGCATATTATATCGTCGTATGCCTTCTATACCTCCGGCTACACTTCAAAATCGTTTTTTTTTTTGGAAGATGTTGCCGTATTGCAGGAAAATATGGTCACTTTTATAACACAATTGCATTTTGAAATGTGGCCGTATAGCAGGCACACGACTATACCTATGTGATGTTATCTGGCCAAAAGGACCACATTGTCGATGGCATTTAGGCGTAATGTTCGTAAGTTCGTATACAAATATAACGCCCGCGAGACGTCAGCGCTATCGACAAAGTCCCTTTGCCCAGATAACATCACATGTAGTTTCTGTTCATGCTGCCAAAGGTTAGCCAGACTATAATTCCCATCACTAGTAAGGCACTGGTTTCACCGCGAGCTACTAGCTCGGCCACTCGCCCGGCGGTGATAGCTGATAGCTGGGCGAGTATCACCGTGTCTCTTTTGTTCGTGTTTATAGCCGATAGTTCATAGCTTAGTAGCTCACGTTGAGACCAGTGCTTAATACCAAAATGGCTAGTATCTGTTGTTATTTACTAATATAAAAATAGCCTCAAATCCGAAAGCAGTAACAGTGTTCCAAAACAACTGCGCGTTTGTAATGTAATGAAAAACTCAAAACAAATGAAGGTAGCGGCCGTCTGCCGTAACTCTGCGTAACATTCGCGGCCGCTGATTGCCTCACACTAGATCCCACGGTGCGAATGATGATGGAACGGAATGATGACATTGATGACTGTATCAAATAAATTATTTTTCCTAACTAGTGCGCAAAAACGAACTTTGCGCACGCTTCGCGCGCGGTAATTTCTCTTTTTGACGCACTTGTTATGAAAAAAATCGTCCCTTACACGTGCAAAAACTTTTTTTTAACTTGGGTGATTGTCGCCCTCGTTTCACTCGGGCTCTAACTTTCACCCTCGCTGAAAAAAAGTTTTCCCGCACTAGTTAGGAAATGTACTATTTTCTACTCCCGTACTTTTATTTGTCATTTACAGGGTCGTGAACACACCTTTAAGATACCTTACAGATGTCAAGATCAACAAGTCTATATTGTCTATTCCCTATAAACGCATTCGGGCATGCACGCAGTGCGTTTTTGGATTTAAAGACACCTCGTGTATACAAGGCTTAATGAAATACATGGCTGCCAACCTAATTAAATGTCCTTTCTGATGAATAGTAAACCATAGAGGAGCTTTCTTTTTAATTTTGACGACTCCCGCCCGACCTTGATGATTATTAAAAATGTGTTTGACTGAGAATATTTCACAAATTTACAATTTTATTTGTAAATAAGTATGTGGTCGTAGAAAAAGTTTTGTATGTAACATTGTTTAACTGAGTCAAAAAATGCTCGTGGCGTCTTTAATAACAATTTTTAGTACAGATGGTGCCTTTTTTAGACTCTAGTGCGAGAAGTGGGTCATTTTACGTCAGGTTCAAAACTTCGGAGGGTCATCTGTACAAAAAACGTCGTACGAGACACGTGCAAAAACTCATGCAACTCGTGTCGATTTAAAACACTCCCAATCGGTCGTGTTTTAAAACATCGCCACTCGTTTCGAATTTCATGTTTTTCGCACTTGTGTCGTAATGAACTATTTCGGCTTCGCCTCAAATTGTTACCCATGCCACTCACCTTTTTGGGTTGAATAAAATACTATAACATTATGCACGACATAATACACGAAGAAATTATTACTAAGATGTAGATTGCAGTAATTTTTGTACAGAACTTCTATAATATATAATAAATTGAAAAGAACTTTTCAAAGGAGTAGGTCATTTGGCAGTACTCAAACGTGACGTCACTTTTGAGTATTTCATATAAAATTCCATAGTGGTGATCGTTTTGACAGTTCGAAAAAAGATGCTGATTTGACTTGCCAGTCATCTTGCCTAAATATTATGGCCAATGAGGATTTTTGATACTTTTTCTGCCACTATGGGGCGGTGAGATGATAGCCCTGTAGCGTAAGATCCAACGAAGTGTCATAATAAATACTTATTTAATTATCTATATATTTTTTAGGTTTATTTATTCTTAAAACGATTATTTAAGGAATATTGTTATCTAAAATAAATAAAAAAATAGTTCTATGTCAATTCCAATGAAAGGAACCAAGTTCTAGTATTTTTCTTTAGTACCAATAGTACCAATGACTTTGCGCCCCTATTTTAGAGCTAAATCTTCAGTTCGATGACCGTTTACTAGTCGTAAACGGTCGATACCCTTATCTAGTAGGCAGGATCACTACCACATAAGCTACTGAAGCTTATACAAAATTTGCACAGGCCGGTACAGCGAACACCGAAGTTCGCAAATTTCGGGGATTTTTCTCTGTCACTCTAATGATGCCTTCGTTGGAGTGACAGAGACAAACACCCGAAATTTACGAACTATGGTGTTCGCGGTAGCACGTCTAGCCAAGATGCCACTGCAATCGTATACGATAAGCGATAAGTAATAAATGTATGAGAACGACAGACTCGTACGAAAAGTCACGTGACCATTTCCATACATTATTATGGCCACGTGACTTGTCGCTTATCGTATACGATTGCAGAATGGCAGCTGGACCGAATGCTCCCTCTAGTGTGTAAACGAACTTAGGAAAAACCAGAAAAAACCGCCGCCGGCGCTCGCAGATATTATTATGAACCTTATGTCTTTGTTAATAAGGACGTCTCTGCTCGCCTGTCCGCTCGGAACCCGCGGGCGCCCCGGGCAGTGACCCCGGCAAAGATTAGTTACAAATTAGACAGATTCGCGCGTTTTTTAGTAGGTAATTATGAACTGTTTTTATTTTGCGACAGGAAAGTCTAAATAGCGGATATGCTGAGCTTAGGGCATTTTGTAGTTGTCAAACATTAAGCTGAGCCGGCATTTAGTAAGTAATTATGGTGGATAAATTATAGAATAAGTTTGGGTTGGACAAAACACGCTTCAATATCACGATTAGGTACCCAGCAGATTACTATGAAGCTTCCCATACTATACATTTTAACGAACGTTTTAGACGATTTGGTGTAAATGCAACCCGCCCTAATTCCGCTATGGCTGCCGAAATGCTGTCCTTTCATTGGCATCGGCATGAAGTTATCGTTTAGAGGTGCGTTGTAGGCTATATTCTGTTTATGTGAATGTTTTTTTAATGCTTATATCAATTAGTGGGTTAGTGGGTTTTTTACGTTTATTTTAACTGCAAATTGTATTATGCCTGCATGTAGTTTATGGAGACGTATATGTATATTTTTGTTATTATATTACAAACTAAAAGACCTGCATTTCTTTAATAAGATATTTAAATAAGGTTATTAATAAATTAATACTTATTGTAAACAAAGCTGTATCCGGATAAAATGTGTTTTAAAAAGAGCGCACATCATTTTAATTAACATATGTAATTATATAGATCATTAATTTGCTACTAATTACACATTGTCAGCTTATACATACATGTCATATCAGGTAAATAATTATAAGTAATTCATGTCATGACATGATATTGGGTACTAGTAACATACCAGTTCATTTACTTTTCTTGAATTTAAATTATTATATAATAAAAATAATATGGAATTCTATTATAGATCACAAATTATTTCTTAATATTTTCTTCGGTTACCGCGAGGATTACACATGAAATAAAACACGAAAAAATATACGCGAGTTTAGCCGTTTCCATAGTCTTATTTTAATTCCTTAAATTTAAATAAAATATGAAAATTACAATGTCAGGTTAGATACCAGTGGATTGTCAGTTGGCTATTTAAAGCACTAGTTTGCATTATAAAATATTAGAATTCCTTTGGTATATGACATCTAATATTTTAAAACAAATTTATAATTATTCGGATCATAAATATTTTTAGAGGTTTATCAGTCAGCTAACTACCTAACAGACAGCCTCATAGTACATGCTATTACTAAATGTAAACACTAAAATAATTACATATAAACAGTATTACCATAGTAGTAGGTATAAATCTGTAATATTACATCAGACCGGGAACCAGGAAAACGTCGTTTCCCTATTAACGATGTTTTTCAAGCAGCTTAAGTAAATATCAGAAGAAAGTTTCCTTAAGTCGTTCGGAAACTTCGCATTCAGAACAATGTAAAGAAAACCTTAACATCCACTTGTAAAAATATTTACATTGATAAAATTATTTTGTGTTTGTAAAAAACTTAGTTTGTTAACGAAATGTTATGTTAGTTATTTTAAGGTTTAACGTATAAGGCCAAGCCAGACCGGATGCGTGTGCAGCACGTGCGCGTGCGCGTTGTAGCGTATGTAAATGTCATATTAGATGGCACACCGCTTGCTTGGCGTGCGCGTGCGCGTGACGTGTAAGCGGTATGCCATCTACTATGGCGGTTGCGACGCTGCAATGCGCACGCCACTTCCGATGTGGCTCGGCCTTAATTGTTACTTATTGTTTAGTCAACTATTCGGCATCATTTTTTCAAATAAATAAATAATATCTATAGTATAGATATTTATTATGCTTAAGATAAAAATATATTGAAAAAGTGATATGATTTTAAAATTTTTCAGAAACAGAATGTAACAAATAATTATGTATAATCATGTACCTAATTTTCGACGTGCACGAAAGTTATGATAATGAGTTTATACTGTCTCAACGCGAAACGGATACTAAGATAGCACAGGAAATAATTGGCTCAACCAAATATAAATCTTCGCTTCTCTTTAATCGATTATATTCAGTGATCATTGATGTGTTGAAATATTTGTGTTTTTACTTAAAATGACAACGTGGCAGTTAAGGCGGTAAAAAGTAGTTCTTAGATAAATATATATAAAAAGAGTCCGCCCATCGGAGGACCTTCCGTGCTTTTGTTATTGACAAGAGAGGTTTTCCAGATAATATAAACAAATATAAATTGTATCTGAATAAAGAACTTTTTTCTAAATCCAATATTATTTTGCAGATAAGTTTGTTTTTGCCAATTTAAAACCCCCTGCTCCGTAATTAATTCAATAACCATCCCCAAGATGTCTGCCCTCAAACTTATTGATTTTACATCCACGTTTATAACGCAATAACTCGATACAACCTTCTTTATTACTTTTTTATTACATATCTAACTAAGCCTAAACGTAACTATAACAATAACAATGCGATTGTGATATATGTACATACATATAGAGTGTGTAAATCTAATACGGGCGATCAATTAAACCAGGCATGGGTATCATTAGTGTAATCATGGATTACAAGGTTTTTTAAAGTTACTCTTAATTTAGACCCCACAGAATTTTTTTAAGATTATCGAAGCAGCAATGTAGGTACGAACATTTGTTATTGTTGATTTGGCAGCTATGTCATCTGCTTTTGAAATTAGCTGTCAACGAGAGCTTAACTCGCGTATGTTGCTTTACATTGCGCGCCGAATTATTTTGTATGGAAAATTTTGTTGTTCTGATTTTAAGTAAAAGTTATTTGAATGTACTTATTATGTCGTAACCTAACACCCCTTAAGAGCTTCGCCCGTATTAGACTTACACCCTGTATACATCACGAGTCTATATCAGTCCACTGTTAGACAGAGGCCTCTGGGTCGCGTTTTATAAAGTTACAATTTACAATTTCGCGGTTTGCCTCTCTAACGCACGCACATATTGGCTAGAAAGAGAGGCAAACAGCGAAATTGTAAATTGTAACTTTATAAAACGCGACTCTGATATAACCTATGGGATGGGTATGGACGCATTAGGAGGTAAATGCCCATAATCCCCACGATATGCAATTGCAGTAGTGTGACTATGATGACGTTACTAATAAACCATCATCATTCATCAATATTCAGTAAATGAATGGAATGACACTTAAAGCCTTAGTCGACTCTTACGATACCGACGTAATTGACGCATATTTTCAGACATGACCCCCCCCCCCCCCCCACCCCTGTGATGAGAATTGGTGATTTTTCTTGACCTTCCCCTCCCCCTATACAGTATGACGTGATTAATGGATAAGCCCTTTACATGATAGGTCTAAAATCATGAGCATCTAAACCAAAACTATCCAAAACGTCCATTGATTGAGAATTTCAACCATTTTTTGAGAAATAGGCTCCAGGGGCTATACGAGTCGTATATCTCTGTCCTTTTCTCTGAACCTAAACTGAATCGCATTTGTAAGTAATGGTAATCCCTCAGATCTATTATCCAGTACCTTATTTGTTACATTTAGACAATGACGGCTAGCCTACCTCGCGTGCAATATACTGCTAAGTTCGCGGTAGGCATATAGTACCGTCACTTATGTGAGGTGTAAAAAATTGTCACTCATCTTACCACGGTTTTAAAAATATTATAAGCCATATAAATAATCACTGCCTCTACTGGACCATATTTGGGCATAGGCATTATAAATCGGTCAATTCTATCTGTCGCGTCTGCGCGCCCCATCACCACCGAAACGTCATACCTTAAACGTTGGGAAGTATTTTTTTCTGGCATCTTACGCACTGTGCTAGGCCGCGTGACCTTGGAGCCAGCTATTCTCTACGTCACCGTCCTCCGTCCCTTTCCCACGCACATGAGTCATCGTGCGTGCGACAGGAACCGGTGGTATCGACGGATGTTTTCGTTGAGGATAGTAGGTGTGTTAGCCGAATTATTTCGGAAGTCGGTAGTATTTTGTTAGAGGTTAGGTGGGAGTGTGTTTTTAATTTGGTCGGGTTAGGAGGCTCGCAAAAGGGCAGGCGAGCGTTTTGGCAATACTCACGGAAGTTATCTAATTGGCCACGGGACTATAATAACAGAACGCGAGACAGAAATAGTGCGTAAGAAAAAGGAGAGTTATGAATTTTATGATTTTATGATGCGATGTTACAGTTGCCATCCGATATATCTGAGCGGTCACTGTGACCAAAAATATCTGAGCCTTGTCATTACGTTAGAATCTATGTTCAGATAATTTTGAGTATCGTGGCTGCTTCTGTGTATTTCATGGAATCTGTCTGTAGGTATTCTAGAGGCAACAACAGGGTGAAATTATTTATTTGATTTGAATTCAAACATTTTCACTATTTTACCCTATTCGATTATATTTTACCTAGGGCTGCCAATCTTCGAAAACTAGGACAAAGAAAAGTCTTGAATATTTGACGTAAATCCCATTTTTTCACGGGCTTTACTATGTAGTATGTAATGTACACAATAATACCGATAAATACTTACCCCCTTATTCATAAACGTCTCCTAACATAACAAGCAGCTAAGTATTAATTGTCACTTTCAATCTCATGAATATGTCTATAAGACCAAAAGGGACAAACAATAGGTACCTACTACCTACTTAGCGGCTTGTTAATTTAGGAGACATTTGTGAATATTAAGGGGGTTACTTAAATTCAATTGGGTGTTTCCTGACATGAAAAGTGTCCGGGTTTTCTCCGGATTTTTTTGAAAACCCCCCGAACAGCCCCCGTTCGTCTAAAGCCCTATATTAAAGAAAGAAAGAAAGAAAAAAAAAGATTTATTGCCACACGTACAAAAGTACAATTTATACAAAAAAAAAAAACAACATAATTAACTCTCAACAAAACGAAACAGAACCATACAATTGTAGCAACAGGAGTATGCTCAACATTTTACTGAGTCAGACTGGCTGTTACAGCGCTGATTTTCAGCCACCCCCGATGATTATTTCTTTTTTAATATATTATACCTACCATCTATCGATGGGACCATTAGAAACTTTAATGAAATCATGCAATAATCATACGAAATAATGATTATTAATAATATTCGCGACAACAAGTGCGCGCATTCCCAATTGGTTGTTTTTCATAGAATACATGTGTTGATCACATTTGTATAGAAACACGCCCTAATTTCCTAAACATCGGCCTCGCCCTCGATTCACGTCGGTAACTACGGAATAAACACTATTTACAATTGTATCAATACTGCCCAATCGAAGGACATCTCGGAAAAACATTAGTATTAGGTCCTTACGTATCGTCGATTGACACGCAAAACTCTCAGTTCTGATTGAATAATGACATACGAGTTATAAATATTGGATGTCCCAAAGAAAAAACGACCAAGATCACCAACGTCCGAGATGGGGATCGAACCCACGTGCTCAGCTTTCGCGGCTGATGCCTGCACCCCTTGGCCACTCGGTCTTAGCAACCA
>JALPQI010015154.1:0-29047 GCA_025490895.1 Thaumatotibia leucotreta | reverse complement strand
ACGTACTGCTTGCCTTAACCGAGTGCGTTAGACACGTGAAAATGAATGTATAGCATATTTGGCATAATCAAATACTAACAGCCTGATCTTGACTTCCAACTCCTCACTCTGGATGCTGCAGTACTGCCTACAATAACCGTAAGGTTTAACTTTTATCGATATCTTGATTTTAAAGAAGTTGTTTAGTTATTACTTAAGTAGAAACATGCGAATTTAATACTAACGTCCCAACTCCTCAAATCTGATACTCCAGTGTTACTGCCTGCCACAAACCGCTAGGTTTAGCGTTATGCAGATTTTGACGTACTGCTTTAGATATTTGGTAGAAACATACGGATTTCATTATCATCATCATCATCATCATATCAGCCGAAAGACGTTCACTGGTGAATATGGCCTCCCCAAAGATTGCCACAAGGACCGGCCCTGCGCCACCTGCATCCAGCGATTCCAGCGACCTTCACCAAGTCATGAGTCCACCACGCTGCGCCTTCCAGTACGTGACCGCCACTCGAGAATCTTACCGCCCCAATGGCCATCGGTTCCACGCGCAACGAGCCTGAGCAAAGAGCTGCGGCCCTCCAGCTGATAGAGTGACAGCGTGAGTGGATCGTGTAGGGCAAGCCGTCGGGCCTGCGGCCCTCCAGCTGATAAAGCGACAGCGTCAGTAGATCGCGCAGGGCACGCCGTCGGGCCTGCGGTCCTCCAGCTGATAGAGTGACAGCGTGAGTGGATCGCGTAGCGTAGGGCGAGCCGTTGGGCCTGCGGCCCTCCAGCTGATAGAGTGACAGCGTCAGTAGATCGCGTAGGGCAAGCCGTCGGGCCTGCGGCCCTCCAGCTGATAGAGTAACAGCGTGAGTGGATCGCGTAGGGCAAGCCGTCGGGCCTGCGGCCCTCCGGCTGATATACTCACAGCGTGAGTGGATCGCGTAGGGCAAGCCGTCGGGCCTGCGGCCCTCCGGCTGATATACTCACAGCGTGAGTGGTTCGCGTAGGGCGACCCGTCGGGCCTGCGGCCCTCCAGCTGATAGAGTGACAGCGTGAGTGGTTCGCGTAGGGCGGGCTGTCGGGCCTGCGGCCCTCCAGCTGATAGAGTGACAGCGTGAGTGGTTCGCGTAGGGCGAGCCGTCGGGCCTGCGGCCCTCCAGCTGATATAGTGATAGCGTGAGTGGATCGCGTAGCGTAGGGCGAGCCGTTGGGCCTGCGGCCCTCCAGCTGATAGAGTGACAGCGTGAGTGGTTCGCGTAGGGCGAGCCGTCGGGCCTGCGGCCCTTCAGCTGATAGAGTGACAGCGTCAGTAGATCGCGTAGGGCAAGCCGTCGGGCCTGCGGCCCTCCAGCTGATAGAGTGACAGAGTGAGTGGATCGCGTAGGGCAAGCCGTTGGGCCTGCGGCTCTCCGGCTGATATACTCACAGCGTGAGTGGTTCGCGTAGGGCGAGCCGTCGGGCCTGCGGCCCTCCAGCTGATAGAGTGACAGCGTCAGTAGATCGCGTAGGGCAAGCCGTCGGGCCTGCGGCCCTCCAGCTGATAGAGTGACAGCGTGAGTGGATCGCGTAGGGCAAGCCGTTGGGCCTGCGGCCCTCCGGCTGATATACTCACAGCGTGAGTGGTTCGCGTAGGGCGAGCCGTCGGGCCTGCGGCCCTCCAGCTGATAGAGTGACAACGTGAGTGGTTCGCGTAGGGCGAGCCGTCGGGCCTGCGGCCCTCTAGCTGATAGAGTGACAGCGTGAGTGGTTCGCGTAGGGCGAGCCGTCGGGCCTGCGGCCCTCCAGCTGATAGAGTGACAGCGTCAGTAGATCGCGTAGGGTAAACCGTCGGGCCAGCGGCCCTCCAGCTGATAGAGTGACAGCGTGAGTGCATCGCGTAGGGTAAGCCGTCGGGCCTGCGGCCCTCCGGCTGATATACTCACAACGTGAGTGGTTCGCCTAGGACGAGCCGTCGGGCCTGCGGCCCTCCAGCTGATAGAGTGACAGCGTGAGTGGTTCGCGTAGGGCGAGCCGTCGGGCCTGCGGCCCTCCAGCTGATAGAGTGACAGCGTCAGTAGATCGCGTAGGGTAAACCGTCGGGCCTGCGGCCCTCCAGCTGATAGAGTGACAGCGTGAGTGCATCGCGTAGGGTAAGCCGTCGGGCCTGCGGCCCTCCGGCTGATATACTCACAACGTGAGTGGTTCGCCTAGGACGAGCCGTCGGGCCTGCGGCCCCCCAGCTGATAGAGTGACAGCGTGAGTGGATCGCGCAGGGCGAGCCGTTGGGCCTGCGGCCTTCCAGCTGATAGACTCACAGCGTGAATGACTCGCGTAGGACGTGCAGTTGGACCTGCAGTCATCAGGTTGATAAGACTGAGAGTATGAGTATATCCCCTCGGGTTCGCGTAGGGCGTGCCGTCGGGCTTGCGACCGTCCGGTTGATAGACAGAGAGTGTGAGTCCCTCCGGTTCACGTAGTGCGTGCCATAGTGCCGTCGAGCCTATGGCTCTCCGGTTGATAGACTGCATGGATTGACCTTTTGGGCCCTCGGTTCGCGTCGGACTTTCCGTCAGACCTGCGGTCCTCCGGTTGGTCGACTGACAGTATGAGTTTATATTTTATAGTCTCGAAATTCGACTTGTATAATGTGGTCAATATAAAAAAATTTACCTAGATTTTCTCAATAAACCAAATTGATTGAAATATTCCTTATTGTCAGATCTCTGTTATCTAAGGTATTGTATGAATAACACGTCCATTTGAGACACTTCGGGCATTCAAGCTGACATTTTTTTAGTGTCGGATTCCTAAAAATATCTATTCAGTAGGGATTCCCCTCTCGTTACACATAAAATAATGTGCATTACGTTTACATTATGTGTCGTGATTCAAGCGCGAGAGTTAAACGCTAGCATGCATAATTGTATTGCATATTACAAACATCTTTGATCTAGAATGAGTAGATATAGTATCGGAAATTAACTTTACAATTGCACTAAAAACTTGAAAATAAAATAAGTAAAAAAGTTTTAATTTAAACGGTTTTTATTGCACCAAAAACTAGAAAATAAATATTTGTTGTAACTAACCGTAGATGCTACTTTCTGTAGATTAGTCACGTGAAACTATTATCACTGTAGTCTTCCCAAGTTGGATGCTGAAAGCCACGTTTAACCTCTATGTCAGTGGATTAAGCGTTACTTAATCGGAAACTTTTACCAAACTAAAATAAAAACGTGGGGCGTTATTATAAAGAAACGTACAAGTTCAAAATATGAAATTGTAGCTTTAATTTTGCGATTAATCATCCTTCTGTTCCAACACTTCTACAGAGGTAAATAGCTCTTATCAAAGCCCGAACAAAACTTATTACACTATTGCTGTCTTGATTTCTATGTTTGTTCTGAAATAACTATAGTAACTTAATCACAATTGCGTACGCCCCACGTTTTTATTTCAGTTTGGTAAAAGTTTCCGATTAACCCAGTTATTACTGAAACTTTTTAAAGTGTCGGATTGCTTTGATTTTTAAATATGATGTCTTATAATGAAGTTATATTACAGTAAAAATAAAATAAAAAATATTGATCTTCTGGGAAAGCTGGAAAACGAGTGGCGTTATAAAGGCCGGTAGTAAAATCGGCGGCTACCAGCCAGTAGCTATATCAATGTATTTCAGATTCAAATAAAATACACTATCATTGTTAAACGTTGTATTATTGGCTTTAAATTAAATATAAACAGTGTGAGAAGCCACAAAACACGTCTTTGGTGGGTCACTGTATAAAAGTTTTCCCAAAAAACACTTCATTTCTGAAAAACTTATATCACCGACGGCATTTTTCTGGCTCGGGTATCAATTTGTATAATATACCAATAGCTCAATTATCTCATCACTCATCATACACTCATAGTAATAAGTAGGGGATTGGTAATTTCTCGGCTCTTCATGGTCTTGCCACTGTCTACGTTCCCTGGGGTTATCCTGGTTTGGTTTTTGGTCACTTGTATTGTTGAGATTTTTGTACACTATAGATAAACGCGTAGAACTCATTCTAGGATTGGAAGCTGGAGGCGGGGGTAACTGTTCGTTATCATTTTCAGGTGAATTTTCGGTAGAAGTACGTATTTTTTTTGCTAATGTCGACAAAGATAAATCGTCTTCCGAATCCTCTTTTTCCGAATATGAGCTGTATAATCTCTGTGGTAGGTATGTCAAAACCATATTTACCGAAATGAAAAATAACATACAAAGTTGACAAAAAACAAACCTGGAAGGAAGATTATGTAATGACAGAAATTCCTCATCACCAGAATCTTCATCAGTTACTTCAGTATTAGGATTTTCCGGTAGAAAAATAGTGATTTCATTGGCAAATCATCATCAGAGGCCAAATGGTGCAGGTTGTCAGTTATTTCTTTAAGGCTTAAACCCTTTTTCTTCAGTGGCCAATAAACAAAATAGTGACAATAAAAAGACGTCAATTTTACTACCGGGCGTTATAACGCCACAATTTTTCAATTGAAAAAAAAATCCAAAAAAGAACGTGATAATATAAACTTTTTTATATTAAAATTGTACTATTATATCATTCCTCCGTGAAACATCATGATTAGGCTACACTAACAACAAATTCCTTAAAAAAAACTGACTTTTTCGGGGACATGTTTCGAAAAAATCACTTAGGTTATTTTAAAACACGTCTGAACTTAGAATCACATCCGACACTGTGACAAAGAACAATGTGATTTGTTAAAGTACCATTCCTTAGTACAATAATTAAACTTGATCTTTGTTTATGTAACGTCAAAGCCATAAATATTGCGGGTAGATGTAACGCTCAATTGGTGGCGTTATAAAGGTCAGTAGTAACAAGTGGGTTAAGTAACGCTTAATCCACTGACATGGAGGTTAAACGTGGCTTTCAGCATCCAACTTGGGAAGACTACAGTGATAATAGTTTCACGTGACTAATCTACAGAAAGTAGCATCTACGGTTAGTTACAACAAATATTTATTTTCTAGTTTTTGGTGCAATAAAAACCGTTTAAATTAAAACTTTTTTACTTATTTTATTTAAATTATTAATGTGATATAATATATTTTTGTACCAATTACAAACTTCATATTATGCAAATTTTTTTACCTCTGGCAACTAAGCACGGTTTTAAAAGCAAACTTATCCATAGACAATGACAGCTGCATTAAAAAAAACCTTCCCGCTTTCCGCTAGCAGTTGAAAGTCCTACCGCGAACTTCGAAATTGAGTTTCGATCATTTGTCTCTGTCACTTCAACAAGATTATTATTAGAGTGACAGAAACGGATGCTCGACTTTTGCGAATTTCGAAGTTCGTGGACGGCCCCCAGTTCTGTATAGGTTTGATTGAAGTCGAGCATATAGTTGGTGCCAATGTGCAGTGTCTAAAAAATGTGATTTGTTTCATTATTATTATTAATTTATAATGTTCTGCCTGCTCCTTTTGGGAGTGCAGGTATGTATGAGCTAACAATATTATTTTAGTTTGTTTATATACATAGTAGGTTTATATACACACATCTATTCCAGCTGTCACCAATAAACATTGGTGACAGCTGGAATAGATGTGTGGCGTTCAGTAATGTATGATATTTTATTTGTTCTGTGTATGCTATGGCACATAGTCGTAGAAAAAGTATAGTATGCAACGTTGTATTATTAGTTCAAAAAATGCTCGCGACGTCTTCAATTGCGATACTCGCCCTTCGGGCTCGTATCGCAACTCACGCCGCTCGCATTTTTTGACCCCTTATAATACCACTATTGCATAAAATACTAATAATAGATAGATACATTATAGATACTTAAATACATAGACACATAAATACATAGACAGCCATGACCATGACCAAGGAACAAGTGATAAATATATACACAAATAATGCCCTCGCCGGGATTCGAACCCGGAACCTCCAGCTTCGTAGGCAGGGTCACTACCAACTAAGATACGGAGATATAAAGTAACGGTCGGGGCTCACAAACATCTGAGCAGGGGGGTTACCATGACGTACTTATGCAATTCAGTTTAGGTTCAGGGAAAGGGACAGGAATATACGACTCGTATAGCCTTATACCTTTCTCTCAACCTAAACTGAATCGCATTAGTACGTCATGGTAACCCCCCAGGCCTCTATTGTCATGGTGGTAGAGTGCATGTTCTTGTTCAGATACCACCGCACCGTTTGAGTACCAGTGGCCGGTCCGATATACGATGGCGATTGCAAGTAGTTAAAGTAGTAGGTTGGCACTTACATCTGCAAATGTTATATAAAGTATCATAAGTCAGTGCTACTTAACTAGTGTCTACTTAAGCTTTTCGTTGGGGATACCGGGATAGTGCAATACCGCGTAACTAACAAATTCAATTAGGATCTATTTGAGTGTCAATATATTTGAACTCTATCTGCTTTGGTAGTTACGCGGTATTGCACTATTTCCGACATACTAGTAGAGGTAAGTACTTAGGTTACGAGAATAATCTATGGAAAACTTGCAACAAATTTTCGTCCAACCTGTAAATTCCATTTTGCATATTTTTTTGAGTTTTGATATTAGATATGATTAACACCCAGACACGTATGTACCTAATCAAATAATCACGCATGTACCTTCTCTTTTGCTATAAGTTTGACAGTGACGGACGATGCTGGTCAGGTTTCCCGGGTGTTGCTATAATTCAAGCCACATGTCGCGCCGGCGGGTTCCGTCAGTAATTAGACCCATTTGCTATGCTTTGGTCGGTTCCGGGGTACTTATGAACCAACTCCTATAAGCCTTTTTAGAAATTTTGTATATGAAAGCGATAACGTAAAAGTCATCAAAAACGAATGGGATCGCACCTTTTCGGGCTACTAAGCGAAAGCCTGTATGAACATAAAAATGTCTGGTCGATTTGATATTTGATTCTGACTTAAGGAGTAGTTTTAAGTCAGTATCACATCGAAGCATCGAACAGGCATTTTAATATTGCGCGTGCGGCGTGTGTAAGAGGTATCAATATTTGTATCCAAATGTCCTACATAGGCTTTATTATAATATTTGTAACTTTTAGTCATAATTAAGAAACTTTTATAATGGTATCAAACATTTTACTATTTCATACATTTAATGTTGATTTTTATCACTATTTCGGTTTTGGTCCCAAAGTTAAATCAGCTCAGTGTGACTTAGGTATATATATCTATGGGGCGTCTGAGAATCTTAAAAATCCTATGGCTGGTGAAACACCTTGTATTGAATCTTAAAGTAAAAAAATTAAAGAGTGAATTTGAATTTGTTTCTCGCATATACTGTGTAATATCATATCATAAGATGCAGTATTAGTAACGCTAGCGATATAAATGTTGAGTTATCTCCTCAAACTGCCTCCCTTTGGTTGCTAAATCTGTCACAAGGCGGCGAAACCACTTTCCAATAAGTGGATAGTGGTTTATGAACTGAATACCAGTACTTAATAACTCATGCAGAGAAAATATTGACTACTTGAATGTTATATAATACATCTTCTGCTAAAATAAAAATAGAAAATAGAGCAAAGTCCACTGTAAAGTACTACGAATGTATGGCAACTAATCTCAGGCGTAGGTTGCATTCCCTAATAAATATACATTTACATTATTATTTATATACGGATCACGGCACCTTTCCGTCTCATCAATGCTCAATGAATATAAAACTGCAACGGATTACAGCCTAGTAAGAATTCAGGGAAATCGTAGGATTATTGGCGTAGGCCAAGCCTACATTACGGGCTAAAGTTGCACCCAGGCCTGAAGTCTGAACGCCCCACGAACGAACACGCATAATTGCATTAGATTGCTTGCTTAATGCGGGACTAGAATAACTTGCACCGATATTTGTGCTCAATCTGCATCAACTATGCTTGCCAGACTGTACAGGCGGTTTGGTACTCTAGACACTCCTTAATGAAAACCGCGATGTATTCGGAATGTTTTAAACGAAAGATCGTAATCACTGAAATAGTAAATGTACTGAAACATTCGTCTAACGAGCGGCTAACATGGCGTGGCCACCCCTGTGAAAAACAAACAGTCGTACAAATATGTCCAAATGACATGTAAAATTTTTCTATGTCACGATGAGATATTGTAATGATCCGTTACGAAAAATGTAATGTGGCTCATGCAAGAGCCGCATTACGAGTTGGTGCAAGTCAAACGAGGTCAACGAATTTCATTACGTTTTTACACTGATTATAATTATTTTCCATATTTATACTTTACTTACTTTTGCGCAGTACTTTATAGATTAAAACGTCAAATACAGAAGCTGTCAATCACACGCCACGTCAACAAAATGTCAAAACTGAAATTGAATTTTACGCATATGCGTGAAGGTCTATATTGCTCTGTGGACCAAGACTTATCTTACTTAGTCTTTAGTGTTGAACCTGCGGTGTCAATATATCAGTCGTTGGTGTCCAAAAGGTAAAAGCTCGTATCTTAATAATTGGGCCGTTCGCGGACCGCCCTTGAAGACATGTGTGTCGACGGATTAAGGCCCATTATAGCGCCTACCTAAAGAAAATGCCGTTCGCTGTGAATTGAATAACTTAATGGGGAACACACGGAAACAGAGTGCGCTAAACTTCATGAAGAGACATTTGAGTCAAAATTATTTTCGTTGTCTTGTTTCATACCACACTTTCACGTTTTTAGTTGCTGTTTCGACTCAGTTTATAAAAAAAAAATCCGGTGCTCTGTATTTCTTTTTCACGATAGATTTTCCATACATCAAAAATTTAAAACTAAACATCATCTCATACAAAAATCACAACTGTGTCACGTTTTTTAGGGACACAAAATAAGACATCGAAAATAATTTTGACCCATTTATGTCAAGAAGTAGTTCCAAAACTACATATGAAAATTTGGGGAAATTAAGATGCATATCCAATTTGGGTGCGTATCATAATAAATACGCACTTTTAGTATAATTACAGTTTACAAACGTTCATAACGTATACTAACGTTAGGTATACGTTATGTAGAGGGCGCCACTGTGCGGAAGACGTTTAAATTTAAAGGCTCCTCTGTATTTTTATTTATTTTATTGTATTAATAAGTCTGAAACATCTCCATTGCATTATTAAACAATTACTTTGTTTACAAATAAGTTATAAGTTGCAAAAACAGTGTTATAAAAATGGCTAAACAAGTTAAACAAGTGACACAGGCGGCGGCCGTTATGAGGTTGGTGGACGAAGTGGCAAATTTAAAAAATCAAATACAGGACATGAAAGACCAGATCATTTCCTGTAATAATTTTATTAGCGGACAAAATAAGCTACTTACGTATCAAAGTAGGTGTCTTCAAAAAATCTTAGGCACTCTCACTAACACCAATATAGATTTGCCCTTGATCGATATCCAAGAAGAGCTCAACCAGTCTGGTCCTGAAGGTTTCATATTTCTTCGCGACGAGTTGCCACTGGATACCCGAAGTGAAGAACTGATATCGTCACCGGCACCGCCTGTGCATCAGGCTGTCTCTGTCGCCGTAACCCCTTCTGTTGCGAGCCCCATCCTGCCAATGTCGAGCTCTCCAGGTTCAAAGCCATCGGTGGAGCCTTGTGCCCAAAACCCAGATCCAGCACCCACAGATCCTGACCACAGCACTGAGACGCGCCGACCTCGCACACGTCGTGGAGCTGGCTTGGGCCAAAGCACGGTGAGCACCACAAGGAGTGGTGAAGTTACTCGAACGGCCTCCGTTGTTTGCAGCCCAGGACCGTCATCAGCTCCGTTGCCGCCCGCCACCACTCTGGTGCCCTGCACCTCTGGCCTGCGTGCTGCGGGTCCTCGCGTAGTCAGCCTGCACGTGTACAACCTCAGCGAGGAAACCACAACGGAGGATGTCGTACGCCACGTCCAGGCCAACATGGGTATCGCGGCACCAGTTTGCCAGAAATTGGTGGTCACTCGAGGAAACTACACTTCGTTCCGCCTGGATGTGCCAGCTGACAAGGTGAAAACTGTCAAAACTACTGCAAATTGGCCCACAGGAGTTGGAGTACGTTATTTCAATGTCATACCACCAAAAAACTCCAATGCACAACAACGGACAAACACAATATCTCAATAACAACTGAATTCACTGTGATTCATCAAAACGTTCGATCAATTTGTGGTAAAACATCATTACTTGAACTATTATGTTTCGATGAAAACCCGGATGTACTTGGATTAAGCGAAATTTGGTGTAGTAAACATGAATTGGAGTATGTTAGGTTATGTGGGTACACGCTCGCGAATGGCTACTGCCGCGCTCGCGCTGACGCGCACGGTGGGGTAGCTATTTTCTTACGCGATAATTTACAATTTAAGCCTCGAAATGACCTACATGACCTATGCGTGCCGTATCACATAGAATTAACCGCAATTGAAATTCCACATTACCATTTGATTATTATTGTTTTGTATAGGACATGTAATGGCGACTTTGACATATATTTAGAACGTATTGAATTGTTATTAAATAAGCTAACTGACGAAAATAAAAGGTACCTAATTGTTGGCGATCAGAATGTGGATTACCTAGTTGACAACATTTCGAGGAGACGGGTTGATGACGTAATTAATTCCTTTGGTTGTGTAAATCTAGTTACTTTTCCCACTCGCGTTACTGCCGACTGTGCGTCATCCATTGACTGTGGTTTAGCAAACTACGCGCGCGAACATCTAACAGTGTCGGCATTGGACACGGCTATAAGCGACCACAACGCGCAACAGTATGTGTTCACTATGGATACTAAGACTAGCACGAAAGTGAGTGAGACAATCGAACGCCGATTATTTAATAACCAATCTATTTATTCATTTTATACTGACATATCTTATTATAATTTTAATTTTATTTATGATAACACTATTGACATTAACTATAAATTCGATAAATTATTTAATATATTGACATATTATATAAATTTACATTTTCCCATTAAAACCTTAAAGATAAGACAGAAATCAGCTGTTCCGTGGGCGACAGACGAACTATTTGAACATATGCAAAGGCACCGAGACCTCCACGAAATATTACGTCAATATCCTAACAACCAGATTTTATCAGATTGCATCAAATATTATTCTACTCTTATAAAGTCAGAGACATTACGAGCCCGTCAAAAGTACGTGGAAACTAGGCTGGCGGAATGTAATAATCCCACTAAAGAGATATGGCGGATTGTTAATGAAGAGGTCGGCGTACAACCATGTACACAAACCATTAGGCTAAAAAAACATCAAGATGACACTTACATGTCTCATGGAGAGATACCTAATACATTTAATTCACACTTTTTAAATATCGCTTCCAAATACATAATAAACAGTGACGAGTCATTATCCAGACAGTACGTTAGTAAGCATTTGGGTGCCTCGTCTGATATACCTCCATTCACTTTCCCTGTCGTCACGCGTGAGCTTCTGGACAAGACGATTATGTCTATGTTAAAAACCCGATCTACAGTTGACGTATATGACATATCTATTAACATTATATTAAGTATATGGGACATTTTATCAGATATTTTGGTAGTATTAGTAAATGACATGTTTTTAGTTGGTACTTACCCGAATGCCCTTAAAAATACAAGAGTATGCCCTGTATATAAGGGAAAAGGGGACAGGAGTGATGCAAACAATTACAGACCCATAACTATCGTACCCACAATCTCTAAACTAGTGGAGTCCATTATGTCGTCTTCCCTACTAGCCCACTTAGAATCGAATAAGCTGATTAGTGACCATCAATACGCGTACCGGCAAAAACGATCTACTACCATGGCAGCTCATAAAATGGTAGACTGTATTATGTCTGGTCTAGATGACAAGTACAAGATGGCTGGCATACTGTGCGATCTTTCAAAAGCATTTGATGTGATAGATCATAAATTGCTTCTGGGTAAGTTGGGTATGTACGGCATCTCTAACCCCGCTCTGGATTTGATTGCATCATTCTTGTCTGACCGTAAACAGGTGGTGAAAATGTCTTTAGGTGGTAAAACAGTGACTTCGGATACTGGCAAAGTCAAATTGGGCATCCCTCAGGGTTCGGCGACTGGAAACACGTTATTCTTATTGTTTATTAACGACCTCCCTTCGGCAATCACCAGTGGCTTTTCAATTTTATTTGCGGAAGACACAACAGTCGTCGTCAACGCCAAAACACATACGCAACTTGCTGATAGGATCAATGAGGCCTGTTACCAACTGCAAGCATGGTTCTCTTCTAACGGATTGCTTCTAAACGTCGCCAAATCAAATGTAATGATTTTTTCAGGACGTACGATTGAGGTGCCACTCTGTATTGCTGAAGGGCCTATGCCAATATGTAATGCCACGAAATTCCTGGGTTTTACACTTGACTCAAATTTGCATTGGAAGTGCCATGTGGACGGGCTATGTAATAGGTTGAGTGGTGCTATTTTTGCCCTAAAAAAACTACAACCTTTGATATCAAGCAAGTCGTTGAAAGCCGTATATTTCTCGCATTTTCACTCCTTGATGTCATATGGTACGGTGATTTGGGGCAACTCCACGAGTGCAGATCGCGTTTTAATACTCCAGAAACGTGCGATACGAATACTGGCGGGAGTTAAGCCTCGGCACTCTTGCAGGGAACTATTTGTTAACTATCGCATCATGACGCACTACTCACTGTACATGTTCGAAGTAATTATGTTTGTGAGAAGGAACTTATCACTTTTTAAACGTGTTGAAGTTTCGGGTAAATTGATACGATCCACTGGTAGACTCCGAACAGTGCCGCGACGCATGGCACTTTCATGCAAAAACCCGCGCGTGATTGGTCCCACATACTATGAGCGTCTACCCTCTGAATTGCGTACAGAAACATCTGACGAAACATTTGAGCGTCAACTGAGATACCTTTTATTGAAAAATCCATTGTATTCTGTTCACGAGTATATGTGTTTGACATTTGACAAAGTAAATTAAATTGTTTAATTAATTATTATTATTATCCATTATTGTTTTGTAACTAGTTTATATTTAGCACATGACGATCACTAAGAGATACTAGCATTTTAGTTAATTTTATTATTATTATTTATAATTATGTTTTGACATGCATTGAATATTGTTGACATAGGATTAATTGGCACGTTTTAAATTGTATCTCGTTGTTTTCTATTTTTTATTAGTTCATGTTATTTTTAATTTAATTACCTATCCTGACGATCATAATATAAATTCATGTAGATTAGTTTAAGACAATTTATAGTGTAATTTTATATTATGAGAATAAATATCTAAATCTAAATCTAAATCTATAATGTATTAAACATCTATTTCCAAATAGTATAATACAAAAATAATATAACGTTAATAATATATACCGTGGTTTAGTCTAACGTACATATTAACGAATTCCGTTTCATATATCAATAAAAAGGTATAAAAGTTAAAACATATACTAACATCTGATATAACGATATAAATATAACTGCCAGAAAAGTAAGTTAGGTTAAGTTCTACAAAAAGGTATACGTTATATTACTTACCCTTTTCAATCCGTTCTAGCCTCGAAACCTTACCAATCCAAGTAATAAATCAGGGTAAAACCGACTTGGATTGGTTAGGTTTCGAGCGTAGTTTCCCGGATAAATAAAAGACCTAGTTACTTTTAATTAATTGTTTACGCATCGTCATCCTTGCGAAACCAAAAAAAGGGGGGACGGGGGGGCGAAGCCCCCCACAAGGGGGGCTCGGGGGGCGAAGCCCCCCGCATTTAAAAATAACAGACTTGTACATTCCCTACTTTAACCTGGATAGGTTCGTTAGGTACCTTTTATCCCTTAGAGCAGAAATAGAAGCCCCGCGCAGCGGGGCTTCGTCGACCGGTTCCCAGGTCTAAATCGCTTCCTATACGGATACGGCTTAATAAACGGATAAAGAGTAAATCAATTCAAATGAAATATAATGATAATTCTACAGTTTAATTATTAAAAAATCGTAGGGGCTTATATTTTGTGTAAGATAGTTGTTTTGTATATTAGATTATTTCAATGTTATACCAATTAAGCGTTATCGTAAACGATATTATATGTTACGTTCATTACACATTTTACAATTATTCATTTAATAATTATACCTTTTATACGTTATATTTATTACACGTTAGGCATTATACATTTATACAAACTGAATTTATACATTATGATTTATATAGCATAAGTTCGTATACGTTATATTACTTACCCATCCAATTTTATATATTTTTTTATGTGTATTGACAAAAATCGAATTTGAACTAAATCAATTCAATCAGAATAAAAATTGTGTGTGGTAAAAAAGTTGCTTGTGTTTTGCTACTTGTATATTCGCTACGTAAAACTAAAAAACCACGCTTACATTAAGGTCTAACATAATTCTTGTGTGGCTTAAGTAAATCTTCATTACAGTGAAGTACAGTCATTTCGCATCAGTACCCAAAGCCCGGATATTTGTATTCGTCCTTCGTCGCTGGAGGCAAGCCTTTCTCTTAGTGGACCTTATATTTACAAAGTAGGGTACAGAAGTCTCGTACAATGGAGCTAAATTAAATATTCATCAATTTATTTTGCTTAAGATAGACATATTTATATTTATAATTCATTGTAACTCAGAGCATAAATGAAGAAGTGATGATCCAATTGAAGGATAGGTAATTTAATTATACCCCAGATTCATACTTTTATTGATTAAATAAGCAGGTGAATAATATGTTTTCGCGAATTTTAGTTTTTGGGTAAGACAGACATAGGAGAGATTTAGGGAAGATACAAATCGCTAACTCCCAATTGCAAACGAAATGCAACTGTCTTTGTGGTATAAGAAAAAGTGACCGTGAGTGAGAGAATACCACAACTTGTCTATGGCAACATGGCACTATTCAGAATACGATACCTAGGTACTAATCACTCCACCACTTTTATACTTCTGTATAAATTTTCAAAACCCGAATATACCTATATGAAAACACTCGTAACTCGAGATTTCACTTATTTTAGGTGACACAAAATCATTTTGTGACGTGTGGCGACGGCAGTAAGAGTACATTTGTTACCACCCCAACTCTTTCCGCGGGTGTCGTAAGAGACGACTAAAGGATGAAGTGTCACTGACCATTCTTTGATGATGATGGGCAGCAGCGTCATCATAGTGGACACATTACTGCGATTGCCAATCCGCTGCCCCAATGTGGCGATTATGGGCATTTACCTCCTAATGCGTCTATACGCCTATTAGTTAATAGGAGAGGCATACAGCCAGCAGCGGACTGAGATAGGCTGATGATGTATATATCTTTATCCAACCTTCGTCTTAGGTGACGATAAGATTGGATTACATTTTTTTTATTTAGGTTGCATTGCACTGTGCGTAGTGCATATATATTCGGTCTCTTCCAGCCACGCTCAGCGACGCTCCACATTTAACACATTTGACTTGTTTCCACAAACACGCATTTGACTCGCGGCGGGGGCGTGTGTCGGCGCGATCACACATTTTTTCCTCCCTTTTTTCTGTCGGCATCTTCTCGACTCGACTCTTGGACTAATGACTTTAATTAGCGCTCTCGTCTGTTATTAATTTCTTCGGCTGACGTTTAGTCAACGGAGTGAGGCAGGTCGCGGTCGTTGTTTTGACACCTGTAAATTATTCGTTACACATACGCGTGGAGAAACAATGGATACATTTTATCATAGTCATGAAAAGTTTTTCGAAGCGTAAATATTTCTACACTTCTCAATCACGTTAATCAATGCGTTATACTTACCTGACGAAACATGTATTCGTAACTGTATTATATATAAAAATATTTCAAGTGTAATAAATGCTATTACGTTGAGTACCTATACCATTACCTACCGCACCTATTCTCTGCCACGACACATGGCTTTATTAATTATTGATAAGTTATCCTAAGTTGCATGTTTTTCTGTAATTTATCTTTATTGCATCGCTTTGTACCTACTGATTGTGAACGCCATGTATGTTGTGGATATGAAAAAAGTATTTTATCTATCTACCGCAGCACAGTCTGAATTGAATAAATGAAATAATATCACTGAGCAGAAATGTTACGTAATTAAGATGTCAATTTTAGTGGATGTTCATAGAGTATTTACGAGTATGTTACTTAAATCATTTTTTTTATGGCTAAAAAATATAATCAGTACAAAACAAACAAAGCAACGCAACTGAGTTCATCGTAGGTAACCAACCTTTTCCCCTCACTAGCTCGTAAAGTGCTCGTTTATCCTTTAATACGAACGTGTAAAAACGCATATTATTCACTTGTGTGGCAAAGTAATGATCTTGGTTTTGGAATAACAAAACGTAAAATGCTCATGGAAATTGTTCCATATTAATGATAATTAAATAATTTGTTTGAGAATTTAGTGTAAAATACAAACCTTTATATAATATGATGATTTTAACATATAAATCCTAAAATTCCATAAGTAACAATTGTTTTAGTGAATGATGATAAGACCCTTTCAGGGTGTTCTGTTATAATTTTGTAAAAATAATGAATGAGAATGATTTAATAATGCATTGGCGTTGGTGTGCAACTACAGGAATGTGTTAAAATCGTGCTGCGTTTACTTTTTCGTGGTAAGTTTACTGCGACAAAATCTTGCATTAAATACATGATGCATTTGGAAAATTATTATCACTAACGATGATCTATGATAATCATGATTGTAATGTGAACAAATAATTACCTTTTTTGAGTTTCCTCGCTATAGTGAGGGGAAAAGTTTTGTGTTACACACGGGTGCAAATGTATTTTACTTTTCGTATGTTAAAACAATTTCATACTCGCGGGTAAAATACAACTTTGCACCCTTGTATAACAAATAACTATTTTTTTTACGTGTAGAAATGCGTTAGGCACCTAACCTAACCTAATCCCTTAAACTCAAAATACGTATAAAATTACAATTATCATAATAAATTAAACACACCTTTTAAGTAGCTGCTTAATTAGTTGAATGCCATAACTTATATAATTATTTAACAGTCAGAAAGTATCACTTTATAAATCCAACATTTTTCCCCAAAGTAGATAATTTTGAATAAAAAAAAATTTAATGGTGGGCATCATTAAAATTTTTATAAATCGAGTGATAAGTTGTGTATGTAGTATATTTATTATTTTAAAGCAACAAACTTAATGGGAAAACTATATACCTACTAGAGGCAAAGTGAAAATAGTGGGTAGTTCTACAACACGACTGTTACACAACAGAATAATGCAAGTGGAGTGCACGTGTAAGCCGATTAGCACAAGTCGGTGAAAGTGGTCACTTTCGAGTGGCTCCTACGTGCTAGGAACAATACCCGGGCTCTGCGAGATACCCAGCTGAAGGACCGAACTAGGGTTGACAACCGTCCCGCTATATGCGGGACGTCCCGTTTCTGGGGCCCTAAAGTATGGGTCCCGCAAAGAGTTCGCGCGGGACGCCGATTGTCCTGCTTTTCAAGGAATACTAATTATATTATATACCGACGCTTACGAACGCTGGAAGTGGGAAAAATAGGCGAAAATGACCACCTCCATTCTCCGAAACTACAGAGCTTACTATTTGGCAAAAATTACAGAAAATAGTACCTTATGTAAAGTAATTTACAGGAAATCCCGTATTTTTTTATATATTTGCTGATACGGAACCATTTCTAACCGAGTCGGTCGGACTCGCACTTGGTCGATTTTTATCATTTTAGGGCGGTCACATACATACGGAGTTCCGTTTCGGAGTTTCGATTCGAAATACTGTTTCGGAATTCCGTAAATATATCACACATATACGTTTATTTCCGTTCGGAATAAAGAGGCTCAGTTGAACGACGCTTGAACTTGAGTTCAGACGTTTGGCATTATGGACAACAATTTTCTTATTGCGATAACACTGTTGCTATACCTGGCAAAGAAAAAGAAAATACGTCGCCGTTACTGGGTACATCCTCTTTAACACCCAAAGATTGCGAACAAGTCAATATCATGTAAAAAGGGCCACATTGCGTGATAATCCTGATATTTTTTTCGAATACTATCGTATGACTATAAACTATTTCGAAGAGTTATTCAATAAAATAAGAGGAAAAATCACGAAAATAAAATAATAGGAAAATTCACATGCGTGGGAGCAGATAAACACCTGTACGCTTCGGTCGTGTGACGCACACTGACTGGCGTTCCGTTCGGGATTTCCGAATGTGTGATGCGACTCGTTCAAAATGTATGCAAAAGTTGCGTTCGGAACAGCTTTTTTTCGTGCGGGATTCCGAATGCATAGGTTTTCATACGGAATCCCGAATCAGATTAAATTTCGAACGGAACACGACTGTTTGTATGTGGCACTTTCAATAAATAAATAGATTTGTATGGATCGATATTACGAATCGATATTTCGAATCGAGATTCCGAGGCGAAATTCCGTATGTATGTGACCGCCCTAATACAGTTTCTCATGCGTCCCGCATTTTAAAGCCAAGTCCCGCAATTTGTTCACGAATGTACCGCATATCTGTGATCTTTGATTGGCAACCCTAGACCGAACTGACTGCCACAGTATACTGTAGTGTTATTCACTAAGGAAACCGCCTTGCCGTCAGCGCTGTGTCAGTGCTGCGGCAGCGTCGAGCCTAAAAATGGTATTCACTAATGTACTTTAAACGACACTAGTGCTCGGCGACGAATGCGGCGTGAGCTGGAACTACATTGCGTCGAAATTTTGACGTTTGATGTATGAACTTCGTATTCTCTAACGAAAAACAGCGACGAACTCGCCCACAACCTCGCTCACAGCCTCGATTTCTAATGTCAAATCAAACAGGTAGGATTTTAGACAAGGTTGTCTCGACATCGAGCTCGTTGACGAACGCAGCGTCGAATGTGTCAATAAGAGAATAGCATAGCTGTTATGAAGTATGTATAGTGAATGGTAAAGAGCTTAACAAATGATATTTGCACAGAATAAGCTATTAACACATATTGCATACAGTCAAGTGTAAAAATATGTATCGAAAGAATCTTCTTCTAAATATGTTACGAAGTTTTGAACACAGAATAAAAGTGCATTTTATACAGGATGATTGGTAGTCTGATGTAAAGCTTTAAGGTGAAGTAAGTATAGACCATTTAAGCCATTGTTGTCTTTGACGAAGTCTGACTATTTTTTTAAATTAATTTTTTGGTCTTTTTGCCCAAAATACCCAAAATTTTAAATGAACTGCTAATTTTTGACCAAGTTAAGCGATAAACGTACTATTTTTTATTTTATTTATTTAAAGTAACGTGTAAACAATATAAGAAAACATAATAAAAGCTTCTTTTTTATAAAAGTTTTTTTAACAGAATTTTGAAGTTCATGATCCAAAATGGAAAATATTAAAATGTCATTTTTAACATCATATAAAAAAAACGAAGTGTATTTTTTTTGTTCAAACGTTTTAGAAAACATGCCTTATTATCGTTTTTTCATTTGAGATATCATTTACGCAGATATCTTCATCACCAGTTATTGAAATTAGGAGGACTTAAGAACTAATTTGAGGGAGAAAATTGAGAACCTGAGGTAGTAAAGAGCATTTTATTAAAACTTAAAAAAAAACCAATCTGGAAATTATGTTAAAAATAACAACATGGAAAGTAAAAAACCATGCCGGTTCCTGTATTAGAAATCGGGACATCCATTTCGAACGTCAATTTTTTTTTTTACATTTTCAAACAAAATGTTGGTAAGTTTAATGTATCTCTCAGCTTCACAATTTTCTCCCTACAATTAGTTTTTAAGTCCTAATTTCAATACCTGGTGAGATATCTGCGTTGATGATATCTCAAATGAAAAAACGATAATTAATCTTGTTTTCTAAAAGGTTTGAACAAAACAATCACGCTTCATTTTTTTTAAATGATGTTAAAAATGGTAAATTAATATTTTCCATTCTGGTTCATGAACTTAAAAATTCTGTTAAAAAAAACTTTTATAAAACAGAAGCTTTTATTATATTATCTTAGATTGTTTACACGTTACTTACTATACAAAGGAGTAATTAATCGTGCTGCATTATAATTCATGAACTTAATTAATGCATTGAAGGGTCCAACACGTACCTATTAGCAAACCAAGCTGTAATATAAAACAAATCTGTATTTAAGTAGTATAAGTTGGGAATATTAATTTATCAAAAAATCTAATTTTACTATTATTTGGTCTTTGATGATCGTTAAAACCCGCGCGATCCTTAAATTTGCATAATCCCCTCTCGATTGTGTGGTTTGAAATTAGTTTTGCTTCCCAACATTTCACATTTATTACGATCTAAAAGTTTTAATACCAGCCAATATCAAGGCGTAGGTACCTATACATTTTATTTCAATGAACTACTACTAAGTAAGTTATAAGTACAGATACAGAAACATGTACGTATTGAAAATAATATGGGCAAAATATCAATAAATTACTAGCCCAAAACTTGGCTCATTAATATTTTATTCATGATATATCAAAACTGTATCATATATGATACGGTTTATTCGACGGATATCAATTATTAAGAAATACTACATTCAAAAAGTTTTATAAATATTAATAAATTAATTAATAAAAAAAATTAAAAACACGACTGCGATTTAAAAACGTTCTTAAAAGTAAAAAATAATTCTTTTTTCAGGTTTATTCTTGTGAGCGTATCTGCATATAAGCGCTTGTCTATTACTTGCGATATTTTGTTTCGATTGCAGTCGGGGAACCTTTCATTACGGAAAATATAAACATTATGAAGGTTCCCCGACTGCAATCGAAACAAAATATCGCAAGTAATAGACAAGCGCTTATATGCAGATACGCTCACAAGAATAAACCTGAAAAAAGAATTATTTTTTACTTTTAAGAACGTTTTTAAATCGCAGTCGTGTTTTTAATTTTTTTTATTAATTAATTTATTTGAAACCTTTTAGTGTATTTGAAGATTCTATAAATTTCGATACAATTTGGAAGGCTGACCCTGCGCTTCGTCCGCTCCGGAGGCCCGAAGAGTTAGGTATTTTGGGCGAAGCCGTAGGGCACTTCGTGCGAGGGCCGGAACGTTTCCAAAACTAATGTAAATTTATGTTAAGCGAGTCCGAACTTCCGAAGGGGCTCGCCAACTTCAGGGTAGGAGGCCGTAAGCAGAGCTCGCGGAGGCCCGGACCATCACTACGATGGCCCAAGCGTGTCACTCGCAAGTATTTTAGCGCAAGGCTGAAGGCCGAGCAATGAGAAAATTGAGCTACCCTGTTTCTTGAACTACCCCAGCATCTGAATAAGCCGACATCCACGTAGGATCGAAGGCCCGACGGGCGAGACAACACGGTACAACCGTCCCTCTTAGCCTTTTGACCGCCAGACGAAGGAACATGCTGAGCTCCAGACGCCACGCGTACGTGATTATTTAAACGAAATTTAACTTTACGGCATCCCGCGTAAGTTTCTACTGCATTGGTATAGTTGTCGGCCAGTGGCGGTCAAAGGGTCAACTGTCTTTAAGCCCGACATTTCGCTTCAAACTCTAATGAAGACCGAAAGCTGAGCTCCGCGTAAAGTCAACGGCCAAAAGCGGTCCTCAGAGGCGCGCCAGCTCACGAGGCCGAAAGCCGAGCCACCAGAGCCTAGTACATATCCCATCGAAGTACATAGGTCACACTGAAAGTTTTGAGTTTCACCCACTTAAAGATCACTCAGTGTATAGACACAATTATTTTCTGAACATATAACTCTTTATTATTTTTTGGGGTATAACTTATACGGTTACCACCTGTACTTTAGGATTTCGGGCCATTTGAAAATTGTGTGTCGGGCGATTACAAATTTTTCACGGATTTTTTTATTCGGTAACGTAAAGTCAACGATGAAAAAGAAATGGGCTTAGATTCTTATTTGGTATTAAAGCCCAGTTCTTGTAGGATTGCTTGTAGTACCTTCATCATCTTCATCAGCCTATGATAGTCCACTGGAGGTAGGCCTCTCCTATTAACTATGCGTATAGAAGCATTAGGGGGAAATGCCCATAATCGCCACGCTGGGCAAGCGGATTGGCGATCGAATGATTAAAGAGATCAATGTCTAATAACAGCCATCCCCTAATTTCAAATTGCAGTAGTGGACTTTTACTAAGAGTGCCCTAGCATGACACTTGTAAGAAATTTAAAGAAAGGCCAAAGACGGAGCTGCGAGAAAAAAAAACTACCAAGCTTTTTCAACTACTCCAGCATCTAAATAAGCTCAGCTCCGCTTTGTGCCAAATACTTGGAGCGTCACTATCGGGGTGCGCTCGGCGCGAGGCCCGAGGACTGGAAGCCCGACGGGCGAGTCCACGCGGTACAACCGTCCTTCTTAACTATCTTAACAATCGAAGCCAGAGCCCAGCGCTATCAGGGCACGTGATGGAATAGTGTAGCATAAAAACGAATCGGAGAGCTGCAGGCCCGACGATCGTTTCCACAATTTGCGAAAGTTGTAGACCGCACTCCGCGTAGGACTGGTAGCCCGAAGTGTCCTCCAGAGGGGCGCCGGCTTACGAGGCCGAAGACCACGCTACCAGAGCCAGCGCTCCTTCGCTATACAATGTAAAAATGTAGCTTTAAAACGGATCTCAGGGCCGCAGATTTTTTTCGAGAAAATGCGAAGGCTGAACGTCTACGTATTACCGAAGGGCCGTAGGCAAAAAAGGGCCTAAATGCTATTTATTTTTTAACATATTTCAAGTTTTAATTGATGCGCTTGTATGGTACGTATAGCAATTTTGTTCATCCACAATTGCTGTTGTTATTGTGTTATTAGGTACATTCGCCTGATATTCAAATCATATCTAGAAATCCTCGATATTAGTGAGGTACGTACATGGCATTAGCACATGATTAGTGCGACAGTATGTCGCTACAAAATAGACTATCCAAATCCATCCCTCTAGTTAGTAAAAGATGGAAAATCTATCTCGCGGTGACAAACTGACGTACCTACCAATCATGTATTAAGCATACATATGTGGTTAAATGTCTCGTATCTCGCAAACTATTTACATAGGTACACGTTATTACCATTTTTATTCAATATTGTGTTATAGCTATTTTCCGCAACTCGAAATCTAACGTGCCTGTTTTGCGTGGTCCCAACCCTGGCCCAATACTTGTTGGGAACTCACAAACAGGTTACCTTATGATGTTTTCCTTCACCGTAAAGCACTTGTGATGATATCAAATGATGAGGTACATAAGTTTTTCGAAAAACTCATCGGCACAAGCTGGGGATTGAACCCACGTCCGCTGCGTACCAGCCGTGCGTTGTACCACTCGACCACAAACACTTATATAATGTATCTGTTTCATACACACTAAGGCCCGTGTCAGCGGTGACAGTTCTGTCACGGCTTAGATATCAAAGAAAAATTTCAATACCGCGATGTAGAACATTTCGAGTTTTCTCTTCATACACATACATAAACATATAACTTGTATATGTATTTATTATCTGCATGTAAAATGCTTTAATTTGATACCGAAATCATAGCGTTTGGATCACATACTATTCTTTGTGATTTCATTGCATTTTAATGAATCTCACTCTTCTTGAATAAGTTAAACACATATAAGTTATGTACATATTCGCAATCGTTGTTTGAAGCTCTTCATTTTGATACCAAACTCGATAGGTTTCTTTCATATTTTATTTTTTTGGTGAGATAATATTGAATTTCTAGGCCGCCATATTATTTTTAACGTGACGTCACATATCCTATGTTACCCGCGACGTCACGAGGATTCTAATGATACCTTACACTATTAAAAACGGTTAAGTGGTCGCGCAGATCTGCGCGTTTAAAGAAAATATGAAACATACATAGGGGCTGAACACATATACTCTCCTTTTGGCAGTCGTGTAAAAATAACTAGCAGGTAGTTACAAGTTTTCCTTAATATTTCTAGGGCTCGTTGGAACTTATAATTTATCTCCTGATATTTATTAATTTATTGTTATTCCAGAAAAATATCATTGATATGTCTTAAGAAATTCAACAAAAATGATCAACTTCATTTTGCGGAATTCGCAAGCATAATAAAAAGCGCTCAATCAACATACATTCCAAACATCTTCAAACACAATACTCCCTCAAATCTGTCAAATATCAACCACAAAACACCTATCAAATGCCACTTCACCTCAAGTGTTATTCTTGTCAATCCCAGTAGGAGCCTTTCTAGCGATACAACCGCGACAAGTCCCAAGATACCACTCGATTTTATTTTGACACACGCCAAACTATCCGTGTCTGTAACACTGCCACTGGACACGAACATCCCTTTAACAAAAACTCAATCGAAGAGGGTTGAATGAGTTTTTTGTCGATGCGTGAATGAAAGTCACAATAATTAAACATGAGTCAGGATTTCCCGAACGAATTCTAGTGGGATGTAGCACGTGTAAAAAGGTTACGTTTTTAAGTTTTTATAGTTCCTCGAATTACTTGAAAGATACTTTTAGAGGTTATATTTAATAAATTTGTATCCATGCTTGAAAGTAAAGGAACGAATGTGAAAGTATTTTTTTACATTAAATTTATTCATTTTAATTATTTATATATGTTAGTAAAATAATACACCCTTAAATTGGTAATGTACCACACAATGCACATATTTTTCGATCCGCTTTTTGTATTTCTTTAAAAGACTTTCTTTTTTTCAGACTTTCTGCTCTGCACAATGGCGAGGAGGCTAGGACGATGATTTTCTTTCATTTGCCATTTTAAGGGTTGACTAGAAAATATTATTGCGAGCTTAAAACAAAGAATTCATAATTTTAATATTTGTATCTACTCAAATACATTTCCGAAAATTGCAATTCTCAATACGTAGTGGATCGTATTTACCAAAGTACAAGTATCTCTCAACTAGCCTTTTCCCACGACTGGTCCGAACAGAGGGGTGCTCGGCGGAAATTTTCCGCTCGAACAGACTAATTCAAATGTCTGGGGAAAGTTGGAGTATCTGACGCGTTTCAGTTATTAGGAGAGTTAAGAGTTAAATGTTCGACATGACTAAAACTCTGGAGTTTTGAGAAAATACAGAAGTCAGATGTTTAAAATGAAGATTTAATAAACATTCAATATTCTATTTGAACATTTCGGGTCAAGTCACCGTAATAATTTATGAGTAGGCATTAGGTATTTAATTTATTTCAGTAAAATATAACGATAAAACGAGTATGAAAAATTGGCAAGTAGATTTAGTTTCCTAAGCAGCGGGGTCTTAGGGAGGGAAAATTTCAGACAGACATGGCGGAGATTGCGGGAGAGAGGTGGTGATCCTCGCTCTGGGTCGTACCTACCTGGTTCATCAGGTCTCCGTAGCAGTTCAGGAATGCTGCAGATATTATGTGGACCTTTGAGCTGGGTACCTAAGATGCAGGGTGGCTTAAAAATATAAAAGTAATTTTTAATAAAGATTATCGGCATCGCAAAATATTCCTCCGAAGGTCCTCACTAATCATCATCATCAGTTGTTCCCTCAATGCTGAGGATCGCGACATCATGCCCTTCTGTTCTCAAGACCAGGTTCTTTCATAAGCATTACACTAAATTAGTTACTTAAGTATCTCAATGTAAATAAATTACAATTCGATAAAAAAACATAATTAATAGTTATTTATTATACAAGGGGGCAAAGTTGTTGTTTAACTGTCGTGCCAATATTGAGACCTGAGCTAGCGAAAGATTCCAAAATTGAGCCACGAGCGTAGCGAGTGGTTCAAAAACTGGAATCTTGAGCATTGCGAAGGCCTCAAGGCACGAGAGTTGAACAAACTTTGCCGCCAAGTGTAATACAACTTTTTTCCCCTCACTATCGCGAGGAAATATGATTAAAAATCTCATCCAAATGTAAATTAACTTAAAGAAACTATTTAAAACTCAATGTCGAAACGTATCGTAGAATAGAGTTACTTATGGAACATAAATATTGCCAATGGCTTACAAAGTCACATGAGAAACGACCAATTTAACATGTGAGCTCCGATTGCGCATGTTTACTACGGTCATACAGATCCACTTATACTAGGCAGTAGGGGGCTATAGGAATTAGAGAAATGTCAAATTACTTTATTCACAAGTGTGTAAAAAGCGTTTTTACCCGCTCGTATTAAAGGATAAACGAGCGCTTTACGAGCTAGTGAGGGGAAAAAAATATTCTAAAACTAAAATGAAAATGAATATATACCTATAATATATGTTTAAATTGTGTAACTAAATCTAAAAATCCCCGCGGCGTGGTATCTGAATTACATAATATTAGAACGCAAAGTAAGCACAATGAATGTCGAAACTAATATTAGCGTAATCAAAAAGTTCCTTCTTTGTGTAAATAAGTAGGAAGCAATAACGTCATGAAATAATATTAAAGAACTTGAATACATCCGTCTAATACTTGTAAAATAAATATCAAGGGACAGCATGCCCACGTATTCATTCTATCCCAACCCTTTCCAAGAATATGAACCACTCAAAGGATTTGTATCAAATCTTTGCACAGTCGAGAGTATTTACTTACTTGACACAAAAATGATGTTCCGGTGACATTATCCCTCTCCGGTTCCTCTAGAAATGAGGATAATGGGGCCCTTTCTGACATGGGTAAACTCGGAAAATATAAAATAACCTTTAGATGTGAATTCCTACGTGCCGGATGTATTACTTACCTACGTAGCGTAGCTACGTTGCGATTTTGGTGCACAGAATGGCCGTTTTATTAAATTTTTGCAATTTCTATCGATTGTCAATAAACTCTAAACATGTAGAATAGAATGTGAGGTTGTAAATACACAAACAATATAATTTCATATATAATTTCATGCTTTTAGTACCTATTTATCTTAATGTAACGTATTTGTATAAAACATTTGACGTTCCACACTTGAATCATAACTAGGGATCAGACTATGGGTGCAAAACTGTAAAATTGACATGTGGGCACATTTTAACCAAGAAAAATACGAATATTATTGAAAAATCTAGTTAAAATTTTGCACCCATAGTTCCGACCCATAATAATAATGTAAACGCCATAAAAAAACAGTGAAATGCGAGTACTATACATTCTATAGAATATTTTTTTTTTCTATACTTTGTCTATAAAAATATGTACCATCGTCATTACGTCAAGTGACTCTTCCCGCCAATCACTTTCCAGCAAATAACGGCAAGAAAACTAATAAAACCAAGGGCTGTTTATAGATGCCAGAGAGGTACTCTAGAGCCGAACTTAAAAGCCGTGTCACATAAAATGGATCTTTAATGTACAAGCTTTTAAGGAAATTACGTGGAGGACCATTATTACATTTATATGTCGCAAATAGCATGATACCGCAACGCGGCTTGGGAACGCTGTTTACCTAAAGGAGTAAGTAAAAATAAACAACCATTTGGTGAACTTAGATTTTTCTATTTACTGTAGGTACTTACGTCTTGTATTTAAATTAAATTTGAAACCCAAATAGGTAGGTACCTAACATCACTCGAAAAGGCGACACTTAAATACGTTTCCTTAAGGAGAAATTAAATCACAAGTTTTTGCATTATTTCCACCATTTTACCTCACATACCCTTACTTGACCCTTGGTTTGTCCTTTATTTTGTTTTCAGTTAATTAGATATTTTTGCGACACCAATTGTAATTTTTGTTATTGCAGCATGATAAGACACTTCTTAAGATTAGAAATAAAGCATCATCAACCTTGCAATGTTATTGGCAATTAATTTATAATTAATTTAGATGAAAAAAAACGGCTGTCGGGAAAATCATCGTTTTGAACTATAAGAGAAACATCTATTATTAGAATGAGCAGGCCTAGACAAGACGTCACGTCATTCTGCAATTTTATGTAAACGATAAGCGAAAAGTGATAAATAAATGTATGAGAATAACAGATTAGAACGAAAATTCACATGACCATTTTCATACATCTTGGTCACGTGATTTTTCGTTCGCATCCTGTCATTCTCATTCATTTATTACTTATCGCTTATCGTATACGATTGCAGAATGCCATCTTGGCTAGGCATGCTAGGATCACCAGCATGTTTAGCCAAGTTGCCAATCGCTAACGCTTAGTAACGTATCGTTGTTTTCCCTCTCTGTCACTCTTTCATATTAGTGCGACAAATAGAGTTAGCTACCTTTCGTTTACGGTTGACCATTAAGCGTTAGCGATTGGTAACTTGTCTAAGCATCCAGTTTTGTAAGCAGAGTTACAACAATCGCATAGTAGCATTGCAGAATCTGTTCTTACAAGCTTTTTGATTATATTCTGGAGAACATTTTACAAACAGCTGACTGTCGGAGACTACAATCCCCAAAAAGTCGGACGCGGATCGAATCGCGGCACCGGGATGCGTATACGTGTATGAACGCAATACATCGATACAATAGTCGATAATTTGCATGACGACGGTTTTTTTGACGCCATTATCGCCAGCAGCTGCTGAGCCGGTGGGGGCCAAAGTGACAGAGTTGATGAGTTGATATTGAAGTTTATAGATGGTTGCCTGGGTCGGTCTCGGAAAACTGAATGCTACAGGATAATGTATGAAACCGAACAAGATTTTTTTTTTTAAAGTCCTTTGTAAACAATACATATCGGACCTGTCTAAAAACTCTTATAAAATACAAACACAATATCAACATCATCTAATTAGGTAATACTATTTTCTTTTGAGAATAGATCGTAAGTATACTGTAGTGATTTATGTACATTGTTTTATCTTTGGAAATAGGTTTTGCATATATTTTGGTACGTATATGTATGTTTGCTATAAAATATACATGCATTGTCAATATTGGTACATATACATACTTATAACTATTACTTAAGAAACCATTCAAGGTGTCATTTGTGAAGGACTAAACAGAAAACAACCCATGGTAATTTCTAATTAAATCAACTATCCATTCTACTATTCATTTCTGGCTATAGGTTTAGGT
>JALPQI010015153.1:0-21136 GCA_025490895.1 Thaumatotibia leucotreta | reverse complement strand
GTCGCAAGTATGTCAGGCGGTTTGTGCGGTCTATTCTCTCTGTGTCTCTTCTGGCAAGAGTCGCAAGTATGTCAGGCGGTTTGTGCGGTCTATTCTCTCTGTGTCTCTTCTGGCAAGAGCCGCAAGTATGTCAGGCGGTTTGTGCGCTCTATTCGCTCTGTGTCTCTTCTGGCTAGAGCCGCAAGTACGTCAGGCGGTATGTGCGCTCTATTCTCTCTGTATCAAATGGTAAAACGTAATTCACAAAGGTACTTTTAGCATGTCTGTGTAACGTAAATTATTAGGTTAATGCATGGTGCCGAGTAAAGGAGTATGTACCCCGCCTCGTTAGCTAAGGGATTTAAACTCCATTGTGGGTTAAACTTAATTATGGTAAGAGGTATGTAACACGCCCAACAGGCACCAATATTGATATTATTATGAACATTCGGTCTCTAGCCGTGTGCCGATGTGTGCCTCGTAAGGTTTGAGCGCTGTTTTCTCACTCTGTCTCTTCTGGCAAAGTCGCATGTATGTCAGGCGGTTTGTGCGCTCTATTCTCTCTGTGTCTCTTCTGGCAAGATCAATTGTGCGGTTTAGGTTGAGTAAATAATACCAACGTAGTCGGTTAAATACTGAACATTTATTTAGGGAAAATAGGGTTTTTATAGTAGTAAATGCCACGTCATATCACATGCGTGACATTTACCTTATCGGAATGTTTACAGTGAGGGGTGAGTGTTGGTTGTTTACACCAACTCAACTTACATATATGGAAGTAATCTGATATGCCTTTTTGATTAATTAAATATATTTTTTATTATCTAAATATCATGTGACGTCGCGTCACATTATACCTACACCCTACACTACAAGCAAGTAAGTCGCAAGTATGTCAGGCGGTTTGTGCGCTCTATTCTCTCTGTGTCTCTTCTGGCAAGAGTCTCAATTATGTCAGGCGGTTTGTGCGCTCTATTCTCTCTGTATCAAATGGTAATACGTAATTCACAAAGGTACCTTTAGCATGTCTGTGTAACGTAAATTATTGGGTTAGTGCATGGTGCCGAGTAAAGGAGTATGTACCCCGCCTCTTTAGCTAAGGGATTTAAACCCCATTGTGGGTTCAACTTAATTATGATAAGAGGTATGTAACACGCCCAACAGGCACCAATATTAACTACTGATATTATCATGAACATTCGGTCTCTAGCCGTGTGCCGATGTGTGCCTCGTAAGGATTGAGCGCTCTATTCTCACTCTGTCTGTTCTGGCAAAAGTCGCAAGTATGTCAGGCGGTTTGTGCGCTCTATTCTCTCTGTGTCTCTTCTGGCAATAGTCGCAAGTATGTCAGGCGCTTTGTGGGGATTTAAACCCCATTATGGGTTTAACTTAATTATGGCAAGAGGTATAAAACACGCCCAACAGGCGCCAATATTAAATACTGATATTATTATGAACTTTCGGTCTCTAGCCGTGTGCCGATGTGTGCCTCGTAATGTTTGTAAGCCCTATTCTCTCTGTGTCTTTCCTTGTAAGAGTCATAAGGTATGTCAGGCGGTTTGTGCGGTCTATTCTCTCTGTGTCTCTTCTGGCAAGAGTCGCAATTATGTCAGGCGGTTTGTAAGCTATATGCTCTCTGTGTCTCTTCTGGTTAGAGTCGCAAGTATGACAGGCGGTTTATACGTAATTCACAAAGGTACTTTTAGCATGTCTGTGTAACGTAAATTATTGGGTTTAGTCATGGTGCCGAGTAAAAGAGTATGTACCTCGCCTCGTTAGCTAAGGGATTTAAACCCCATTGTGTGTTTAACTTAATTATGGTAAGAGGTATGTAACACGCCCAACAGGCGCCAATATTAACTACTGATATTATTATGAACATTCGGTCTCTAGCCGTGTGCCGATGTGTGCCTCGTAAGGTTTGAGCGCTCTTTTCTCACTCTGTCTCTTCTGGCTAAAGTCGCAAGAATGTCAGGCGTTTTGTGCGCTCTATTCTCTCTGTGTCTCTTCTGGCAAGAGTCGCAAGTATGTCAGGCGGTTTGTTCGCTCTATTCTCTCTGTATCAAATGATAACACGTAATTCACAAAGGTACTTTTAGCATGTCTGTGTAACGTAAATTATTGGGTTAATGCATGGTGCCGAGTAAAAGAGTATGTTCCCCGCCTCGTTAGCTAAGGGATTTAAACCCCATTGTGGATTTAACTTAATTATGGTAAGAGGTATGTAACACGCCCAATAGGCGCCAATATTAACTACTGATATTATTATGAACATTCGGTCTCTAGCCGTGTGCCGATGTGTGCCTCGTAAGGTTTGAGCGCTCTATTCTCTCTGTGTCTCTTCTGGCAAGAGTCGCAAGTATGTCAGGCGGTTTATGCGCTCTATTCTCTCTGTGTCTCTTTTGGCAAGAGTCACAAGTATGTCAGGCGGTTTGTGCGGTCCATTCTCTCTGTGTCTCTTGTGGCAAGAGTAGCAAGTATGTCAAGCGATTTGTGCGATCTATTCTCTCTGTGTCTCTTGTGGCAAGAGTAGCAAGTATGTCAGGCGGTTTGTACGGTCCTTTCTCTCTGTGTCTCTTCTGGCTAGAGTCACAAGTATGTCAGGCGGTTTGTGCGATCTATTCTCTCTGTGTCTCTTGTGTGAAGAGTCGCAAGTATGTCAGGCGGTTTGTGCGCTCTATTCTCTCTGTGTCTCTCTTGGCAAGAGTCGCAAGTTTGTCAGACGGTTTGTACGCTCTATTTTTTCTATATCATATGGTAATACGTAATTCACAAAGGTACTTTTAGCATGTCTGTAATGTTGATTGATCAATGATTTGCCAACATCAAAACTTTTATCTATAAGAGTAGACTCCATTGGCAGTTTTATCCATTGCAACGATAGGCACCAGATTGATTCAAATGCTTTTCATATAATATATCCTATTCACCACGAGACACGACGAGGTAGTCTTACGGTTTAAGCCATGTTCGGCAGTGAACTCCTTTACCGATTTTGTTAAGTAATGGGAAATTGGAAGGTCTTACTTGTGTTTCTAACTGTGAAGGTTATTATATAATAAATACGAATAAATGCAATATAGCAGGGAACTATGACGCCGGCTACAAACAATAACTCTTTTGGAGACCTGTTCCTCTTTTGGAGACTCCTTGTAAAAGTCTTAAGGTATGTCAGGTGGTTTGTGCGCTCTATTCTCTCTGGGTCTCTTCTGGCAAGAATCGCGAATATGTCAGACGGTTTGTGCGCTCTATTTTCTCTGTATCATATGGCAATACTTACTTCACAAAGGTACTTTTAGCATGACTGTGATGTTGATTGATCAAAGATTTTCCAACATCAAAACATTAATCGATAAGAGTGGACTCTGTTGGCACTTTTATCCATTTCAACTATAGGCACCAGATTGATTAAAATGTTCAGCAGTGGGAATGATGCCAGTTCTACTTATCGGCCTTTTTTAGCAGTGTTATAGAGGAGACTTTTAGTTAATGGTTTCGTTTACATCGGATTGAGGTCGGAGGAATTCGAAAGGATTCTTAGCGTCTGAAGCAAAATTCACTTATAAATACAAATCAGTGTACGATTTCATCGCATGGAATTCAGTACACTGGCATTGTACCCCCTTTTCGCCGGCAAAATTATTATGCACTATTTGAAGTTCTAACGAACCCTCGCTGGGCGTAGACAAGGGAGTTCATAGTTTCAATTAAGGTTTAAAATCGGAGGTTTGAAATTAATACTTACTGTTATACTTAGTTAAGGTTGGCGTAAAGCCGGTTTCAGGAGTTATCTACGTCCATGTAGCACATTTACTACCGCCGAACGGTAGTTTGTTGGGAGGAGGACCTATTGGGTTTGTGCATGGTGCCGAGTAAAAGAGCATGTACCCTACCCCGCCACGTTCGCTAAGGGATTTAAACCTCATTGTGGGTTTAACTTAATTAATTGAAGAGGTATGTAACACGCCCAACAGGCGCCAATTTTAACTACTGACATTATTTATGAACATTCGGTCTCTAGCCATGTGCCGATGTGTGCCTCGAAAGGTTTGTGCGCTCTATTCTCTCTGTGTCTCTTCTGACAAGAGTCGCAATTATGTCAAGTGGTTTGTGCAGTCTATTCTCTCTGTATCTTTTCTGGCAAGAGTCGCAAGTATGTCAGGCGGTTTGTGCGCTCTAATCTCGCTGTGTTTCTTCTGGCAAGAGTCGCAAGTATGTCAGGTGGTTTGTGCGCTCTATTCTCTCTGTGTCTCTTCTGGCAAGAGTCGCAAGTATGTCAGGCGGTTTGTGCGCTCTAATCTCGCTGTATCTCTTCTGGCAAGAGTCGCAAGTATGTCAGGCGGTTTGTGCGCTCCATTCTCTCTGTGTCTCTTCTGTCAAGAGTCTCAATTATGTCAGACAGTTTGCGCGCTCTATTCTCTCTGTATCAAATGGTAATACGTAATTCACAAAGGTACTTTTATCATGTCTGTGCTGTAACCTAAAATATTGGGTTCCTGCATTGTGCCGAGTAAAGGAGTATGTACCCCGCCTCGTTAGCTAAGGGATTTAAACCTCATTGTGGGTTTAACTTAATTATGGTAACACGCCCAACAGGCGCCAATATTAACTCCTGATATTATTATGAATATTTGGTCTCTAGCCGTGTGCCGATGTGTGCCTGGTAAGGTTTGTGCGCTCTATTCTCTCTGTGTCTCTTCTGGCAAGAGTCGCAAGTATGTCAGGCGGTTTGTGAGGTTTATTCTCTCTGTGTCTCTTCTGGCAAGAGTCGCAAGTATGCCAGGCGGTTTGTGCGCTCTACTCTCTCTGTGTCTCTTTTGGCAAGAGTCGCAAGTATATCAGACGGTATGCGAGCTCTATTTTCTCTGTATCATATGGTAATACGTAATTCACAAAGGTACTTTTAGCATGTCTGTGATGTTGATTCATCAATGATTTTGGGTTTAACTTAATTATGGTAAGACGCCAATATTAAACATTCGGTCTCTAGCCGTGTGCCGATGTGTCTCTCGTAAGTTCTTACTTGTGGTTCTAACTACAGTGAAGATTATTAAACAAAAACGAACAAATACAATAAAGCAGGAAACTATGACGCCGACCACCATCAGTAGGTGCTTTGGCGACGTGCCGTTACTGCCGTTAGGCTTTATACCAGCTATTGACAAATCTACGAGAAATAACACCTGCCTTGACAATTTCTTTGTGAGGTCGGTGAAAGATTTTGCAAGATCTGGCAAAAGTCACAAGTGTGTCAGGTGGTTTGTGCGCTCTATTCTCTCTGTCCCTTCTGGCAATAGTCTCAATTATGTCAGGCGGTTTGTGCGGTCTATTCTCTTTGTGTCTCTTCTGGCAAGAGTCGAAATTATGTCAGGCGGTTTGTGCGGTCTATTCTCTCTGTATCATATGGTAATACGTAATTCACAAAGGTACTTTTAGCATGTCTGTGATGTTGATTGATCAAAGATTTTCCAACATCAAAACATTAATCGATAAGAGTGGACTCTGTTGGCACTTTTATCCATTTCAACTATAGGCACCAGATTGATTAAAATGTTCAGCAGTGGGAATGATGCCAGTTCTACTTATCGGCCTTTTTTAGCAGTGTTATAGAGGAGACTTTTAGTTAATGGTTTCGTTTACATCGGATTGAGGTCGGAGGAATTCGAAAGGATTCTTAGCGTCTGAAGCAAAATTCACTTATAAATACAAATCAGTGTACGATTTCATCGCATGGAATTCAGTACACTGGCATTGTACCCCCTTTTCGCCGGCAAAATTATTATGCACTATTTGAAGTTCTAACGAACCCTCGCTGGGCGTAGACAAGGGAGTTCATAGTTTCAATTAAGGTTTAAAATCGGAGGTTTGAAATTAATACTTACTGTTATACTTAGTTAAGGTTGGCGTAAAGCCGGTTTCAGGAGTTATCTACGTCCATGTAGCACATTTACTACCGCCGAACGGTAGTTTGTTGGGAGGAGGACCTATTGGGTTTGTGCATGGTGCCGAGTAAAAGAGCATGTACCCTACCCCGCCACGTTCGCTAAGGGATTTAAACCTCATTGTGGGTTTAACTTAATTAATTGAAGAGGTATGTAACACGCCCAACAGGCGCCAATTTTAACTACTGACATTATTTATGAACATTCGGTCTCTAGCCATGTGCCGATGTGTGCCTCGAAAGGTTTGTGCGCTCTATTCTCTCTGTGTCTCTTCTGACAAGAGTCGCAAGTATGTCAGGTGGTTTGTGCGCTCTATTCTCTCTGTGTCTCTTCTGGCAAGAGTCGCAATTATGTCAGGCGGTTTGTGCGCTCTAATCTCGCTGTATCTCTTCTGGCAAGAGTCGCAAGTATGTCAGGCGGTTTGTGCGCTCCATTCTCTCTGTGTCTCTTCTGTCAAGAGTCTCAATTATGTCAGACAGTTTGCGCGCTCTATTCTCTCTGTATCAAATGGTAATACGTAATTCACAAAGGTACTTTTATCATGTCTGTGCTGTAACCTAAAATATTGGGTTCCTGCATTGTGCCGAGTAAAGGAGTATGTACCCCGCCTCGTTAGCTAAGGGATTTAAACCCCATTGTGGGTTTAACTTAATTATGGTAACACACCCAACAGGCGCCAATATTAACTCCTGATATTATTATGAATATTTGGTCTCTAGCCGTGTGCCGATGTGTGCCTGGTAAGGTTTGTGCGCTCTATTCTCTCTGTGTCTCTTCTGGCAAGAGTCGCAAGTATGTCAGGCGGTTTGTGAGGTTTATTCTCTCTGTGTCTCTTCTGGCAAGAGTCGCAAGTATGCCAGGCGGTTTGTGCGCTCTACTCTCTCTGTGTCTCTTTTGGCAAGAGTCGCAAGTATATCAGACGGTATGCGAGCTCTATTTTCTCTGTATCAAATGGTAATACGTAATTCACAAAGGTACTTTTAGCATGTCTGTGATGTTGATTCATCAATGATTTTGGGTTTAACTTAATTATGGTAAGACGCCAATATTAAACATTCGGTCTCTAGCCGTGTGCCGATGTGTCTCTCGTAAGGTCTTACTTGTGGTTCTAACTACAGTGAAGATTATTAAACAAAAACGAACAAATACAATAAAGCAGGAAACTATGACGCCGACCACCATCAGTAGGTGCTTTGGCGACGTGCCGTTACTGCCGTTAGGCTTTATACCAGCTATTGACAAATCTACGAGAAATAACACCTGCCTTGACAATTTCTTTGTTAGGTCGGTGAAAGATTTTGCAAGATCTGGCAAAAGTCACAAGTGTGTCAGGTGGTTTGTGCGCTCTATTCTCTCTGTCCCTTCTGGCAAGAGTCTCAATTATGTCAGGCGGTTTGTGCGGTCTATTCTCTTTGTGTCTCTTCTGGCAAGAGTCGCAATTATGTCAGGCGGTTTGTGCGGTCTATTCTCTCTGTATCATATGGTAATACGTAATTCACAAAGGTACTTTAAGCATGCCTGTGATGTTGATTGATCAATGATTTTGGGTTAAACTTAATTATGGTAAGACGCCAATATTAAACATTCGGTCTCTAGCCGTGTGCCGATGTGTCTCTCGTAAGGTCTTACTTGTGGTTCTAACTACAGTGAAGATTATTAATCAAAAACGAACAAATACAATAAAGCAGGAAACTATGATGCCGACCACCATCAGTAGGTGCTTTGGCGACGTGCCGTTACTGCCGTTAGGAGGCTTTATACTATACCAACTATTGACAAATCTACGAGAAATAACACCTGCCTTGATAATTTCTTTGTGAGGTCGGTGAAATATTCTGCAAGATCTGGCAAAAGTCACAAGTATGTCAGGCGGTTTGTGCGCTCTATTCTCTCTGTGTATGTCACGCGGTTTGTGCGCTCTTTTCTCTCTGTGTCTCTTCTGGCAAGAGCCGATCTATTCTCTCTGTGTCTCTTTTGGCAAAAGTTGCAAGTATGGCAGGCGGCCTGTGCACTATATTTTCACTCTGTCTCTTCTATCAAGAGTCGCAAGTATGTGAGGCGGTTTGTGCGCTCTATTCTCTCTGTGTCTCTTCTGTTAAGAGTCGCAAGTATGTCGGGCGGTATGTGCGGTCTATTCTCCCTGTGTCTCTTCTGGAAATAGTTGCAAGTATGGCAGGCGGCTTGTGCACTATATTTTCACTCTGTCTCTTCTGGCAAGAGTCGCAAGTATGTCAGGCGGTTTGTTTGCTCTATTCTCTCTGTGTCTCTTCTGTTAAGAATCGCAAGTATGTCAGGCGGTTTGTTTGCTCTATTCTCTCTGTGTCTCTTCTGGCAAGAGCCGCAAGTATGTCAGGCGGTTTGTGCGGTCTATTCTCTCTGTGTCTCTTCTGGCTAAAGTCGCAAGAATGTCAGGCGTTTTGTGTGCTCTATTCTCTCTGTGTCTCTTCTGGCAAGAGTCGCAAGTATGTCAGGCGGTTTGTTCGCTCTATTCTCTCTGTATCAAATGATAACACGTAATTCACAAAGGTACTTTTAGCATGTCTGTGTAACGTAAATTATTGGGTTAATGCATGGTGCCGAGTAAAAGAGTATGTTCCCCGCCTCGTTAGCTAAGGGATTTAAACCCCATTGTGGATTTAACTTAATTATGGTAAGAGGTATGTAACACGCCCAACAGGCGCCAATATTAACTACTGATATTATTATGAACATTCGGTCTCTAGCCGTGTGCCGATGTGTGCCTCGTAAGGTTTGAGCGCTCTATTCTCTCTGTGTCTCTCCTTGTAAGAGTCGCAAGTATGTCAAGCGGTTTGTGCGATCTATTCTCTCTGTGTCTCTTGTGGCAAGAGTAGCAAGTTTGTCAGGCGGTTTGTACGGTCCTTTCTCTCCGTGTCTCTTCTGGCAAGAGTCGCAAGTATGTCAGGCAGTTTGTACGGTCCTTTCTCTCCGTGTCTCTTCTGGCAAGAGTCGCAAGTATGTCAGGCGGTTTGTGCGATCTATTCTCTCTGTGTCTCTTGTGGGAAGAGTCGCAAGTATGTCAGGCGGTTTGTGCGCTCTATTCTCTCTGTGTCTCTCTTGGCAAGAGTCGCAAGTTTGTCAGACGGTTTGTACGCTCTATTTTTTCTATATCATATGGTAATACGTAATTCACAAAGGTACTTTTAGCATGTCTGTAATGTTGATTGATCAATGATTTGCCAACATCAAAACTTTTATCTATAAGAGTAGACTCCATTGGCAGTTTTATCCATTGCAACGATAGGCACCAGATTGATTCAAATGCTTTTCATATAATATATCCTATTCACCACGAGACACGATGAGGTAGTCTTACGGTTTAAGCCATGTTCGGCATTGAACTCCTTTACCGATTTTGTTAAGTAATGGGAAATTGGAAGGTCTTACTTGTGTTTCTAACTGTGAAGGTTATTATATAATAAATACGAATAAATGCAATATAGCAGGGAACTATGACGCCGGCTACAAACAATAACTCTTTTGGAGACCTGTTCCTCTTTTGGAGACTCCTTGTAAGAGTCTTAAGGTTTGTCAGGTGGTTTGTGCGCTCTATTCTCTCTGGGTCTCTTCTGGCAAGAATCGCGAATATGTCAGACGGTTTGTGCGCTCTATTTTCTCTGTTTCATATGGCAATACTTACTTCACAAAGGTACTTTTAGCATGACTGTGATGTTGATTGATCAATGATTTTCCAACATCAAAACATTAATCGATAAGAGTGGACTCTGTTGGCACTTTTATCCATTTCAACTATAGGCACCAGATTGATTAAAATGTTCAGCAGTGGGAATGATGACAGTTCTACTTATTGGCCTTTTTTAGCAGTGTTATAGAGGAGACTTTTAGTTAATGGTTTCGTTTACATCGGATTGATTGATAGGCACCATCAGATTGATTCAAATGCTTTTCATATAATATATCCTATTCACCACGAGACACGATGAGGTAGTCTTACGGTTTAAGCCATGTTCGGCTTTAGGCATAGAGGAGACTTTTAGTTAATGGTTTCGTTTACATCGGATTGAGGTCGGAGGAATTCGAAAGGATTCTTAGCGTCTGAAGCTAAATTCACTTATAAATGCAAATCAGTGTACGATCCGCCTCCCATTGGGACACGCCATTCGAAAACCTGGGATTTCATCGCATGGAATTCAGTACACTGGCATTGTACCCCCTTTTCGCCGGCAAAATGATATGCACTATTTGAAGTTCTAACGAACCCTCGCTGGGCGTAGACAAGGGAGTTCATAGTTTCATTGAAGGTTTAAAATCGGAGGTTTGAAATGAATACTGTTAAACTTATTTAAGGTTGGCGTAAAGTACAACACTTGTTCAATTAGGGTTGTTGCTGTTCTGTTTTGGACCTGGAACGATGGGGCAAAGTTATACCGCAACAGCGCCGTCAGACGACACAGTTCCGTGCCGTACGGCCAGGATCATGGCGAGATAATTACACATTAGGCTCTGCAGCCTGCACATGCCAGGATCGATGCCAGAAGGTCAAAAAAATGTTTTCCAACAATTCCTATACGCAGTTTCACATGTTATTGTTACAATGTGTTATATAATGGAAACTACTTCAAAGTCTATCTGAAGACGTGGTTCCCTGGGAGACCGAGCGCGTTTCCCCAAGTCCACGGAGTCGGAAGTCGCGGCGGCGCTATCGCCGTAATCACGGGGCACGGCCAGATGGCCACCGAGGCAGCAGTCGCGAGGAGAGCCGCTGTTCCACCACGCCTGGCAGCATAAGCGATGGTCTTATTTGCGTTGTTTAAAATTCGATTGTACCAAGTGATAATTTATTGAAAAAAATCCTGTCTGATCTGTAGATATTGATGAACGGAACCGGTTACATGTTTTTAGCTGATAACAACTTAAACACTATTCTATATGCAGCTTTAAGCCTGATGAGGCTCATTGAGGGCTACCACTGCATCCCTCAGTCATAACTGACCACGAACAATGGTACAAAGTGGAGCCTCTTCTCGCATATATGACGGCTTGCGTGGTCTATTCTTCCTGTGCCTGAGTGACAGTCAACGCAGTCTTTTTAGGGAATGTAATATACTTATGCCTGTACAAGAAAATATTGTACTTCATTTTTTCAGTACCATGGTGTACATAATTCACAAAGGTACTTTTAACATGTCTCTGGTGTTGATTGATCAATGATTTCTCAAGATCAAAACATTTATTGGCAAGAGTGGACTCTGTTGGCAGTTTTATCCATTGCGTCATTTGCGACTAAGTACAGGCACCATACTTTATTGATTCAAATAGGTACTTGTTATGTATCCTATTCACCACGAGAGACAATGAGTCTAGTAATCTTAAGGTGATATCAGACGGTTTATTTTTCGTTTCATTCGGCATCTTTCACTTAAAATGACACGTCTGACCACGGAGTGAAACAAAAGTGCCGAATGAATCCATTAGTGAACCGATCCAACAATGTTGGATATTTTCATTCGGCATCTTTCACTCGCACTCCGAATGAACGGAAAATGAACAGTTCATTCCGTCTGAACACGGAATGAACTGTTCACTCGAATTCGGCCGACCGTTGCTACTCGAGCGTTTAAATCTATCGTCCTCGAGACACGACTTCATTGGACGCCATATTGACAGAAATGCGGAGTGAATATTCATTTCTATGTCATTCCAGCTTTGCTGTGTGAACATGGAATGAAACAAAAATGAAGCATTCACGCGAGTGAACATTCATCCGAGTGAACCGTCTGATATCACCTTTACAGTTTAAGCCACGTTCACTAGTGGAAATGAAGACAATTCTGTTTATGCGCTGACTTCGATTCGCTAATCCAGATTGTACTTGATATGAAAGATGCGATGCGAATTCTGCTTGCCGCTGTCACAATCTATTCTCTGTTTTGCCTTTCTTCTTGCAGTTTCGATACATTCGTATGATAATTAGTAAAGCTATTCAAAATAAAGAAATGTGTCTGGCGCATTTTGGAAACCGGAAGATGGGAAAAGTGTTTCATACAGCGCAGATGAAAAAGGGTAGGTATTTAGATAAATACCCTTTTCCTAATTAGTGCGCAAAAACGAACTTTGCGCACGCTTCGCGCGCGGTAATTACTCTTTTTGACGCACTTGTCAAGAAAAAAATCGTCCCTTACACGTGCAAAAACTTTTTTTTTACTCGGGTGATTGTCGCCCTCGTTTCACTCGGGCTCCAACTTTCACCGTAGCCGAAAAAAAGTTTTCCCGCACTAGTTAGGAATGGTACTATTTTAGTACAATGGTGCCTTTTTTAGGCTCTAGTGCGAGAAGTGTGTCATTTTACGTCAGGTCCAAAACTTCGGAGGGCCATCTGCTCTAAAAAACGTCGTACGAGACACGTGCAAAAACGAAATTCGTAACTCGTGTCGTTCGAAAACATCGCCACACGTTTCGAATTTCATGTTTTACGCACTTGTGTCTTAATGTAGGTACTATTTTGCAGTACGGTAAACGAGGCTTTTAAAAGTATTAAGAAGGTTATCATTCGAAATTATGTGTAGATAATTATGTGTTTTCCATTCCATTATAAAAGACCATCGAATCTGAAATATTTCTCATGTGTATTTTCCTAAAATTTGTGAATTATGTGTGCAGTATCCATTAATATAATTCCTTCATAAAAAAATGATGATGGGCAGCAGCATCATCATTAGTAGACACACTAGTTACTGCGATTGCCAACCCGCTTGCCCAGCGTGGCAATTACAGGCTTTTACCTCCTAATGCAACGATACGCCATTAAAGGAAAGGCCTACGTCCAGCGGTGGACTGAGAGAGGCTGATGACGTGACGATGTGTCCAACTGTCCACTTCAGGCTCTACTAAATCGTGTTTTTCATCACGTATTGGTCATGACGACATACTTTTCGATAATAATAATAATAAAGCCGTTTATTTCCAGTATTTACAAAGTTACGACATATCATGCATTTTTCTTAAAAACTACTGCTTAAATTTACTGGGCTGTCCATTTCTGGACATAGGCCTCCTCCCTCCTGTTCCACTCGTTCCTGTCAGTTCCTACTTTTCGATACCTACCGTTATCTTCATTGTCGAGATATACTTATTCGATCGTTGTGACTTCTCTTCACTAGCTTTGGTTGCCACTATTCATATTTGATTGTACAAAGTAAAATCGTTTTCTTCGTTGTAGTTCCGATCAGCGCTTGAAGTTAGCTTAAAGGGGATGTTTAATACACAAAGTAACTTTTAACATGTCTAACACTAGGCATTAAGAATTTAAGAGACGATGCGTAAACTACAAAACTCGAGTCGCGACTTCTGAGTGTTGAAATAGAAATAGATCACTAATTAATATCAGTTTCTACTTAGAACATGAACTGTGACTGTGATATCAACTCTATGAAAAAAAACCGGCCAATGGCATGTCGGGCCATGCTCAGTGTAGGGTTACGTAGTACAAAACGTCTGGGCCGATTGTGTTCAAAATAGTTTTACATTAAAGTATTCTATAAACCTACTATTTATATTTTTTTTCATATTTTTTGGACCCATGGATCAATTTTGTTTTGTTCTGGAGCGCTTATCTCCGAAAAAATACACTATAAAAAAAGTTATTTTGAGATTCATTTTTTTCAGGGGGTCAAGGCCCCTTTCCTGTAGGCGTCGTCCCAGTTCCCTATGAAAACTACCTGACAAATCAAAATAGTTTTCAATTAAAATACTATGACATCACGAAACTAGAATTCATTTTTCCCCTCACTAGCCCGTAAAGCGCTATTTTATCCTTTAATACGAGCGGGTAAAAAAGCATCTTATTCACATGTGAGGCAAAGTAATTTGACCTTGCTCTAATTCCTATGGCCCATAACTGCCTAGTATAAGTGGATCTGTATGACCGTAGTAAACAAGCGCAATCGCAGCTCACATGTTCAATTAGTAAATTCTCATTGGTGACTTTGTAAATCATTGGCTATATTTAAGTACCTGGAGTAACTCTACGATACGTTTCGACATTGAGTTTTAAATGTTTTTTTCAAGTTAATATATATTTGGATAAGATTTGTAATTATATTTCCTCGCGATATTGAGGGGAAAAAAAGTTATATTACACTTGGCGGCAAAGTTTGTTCAACTCTCGTGCCTTGAGACCTTCGCAATGCTCAAGATTCCAGTTTTTGAACCACTTGCTACGCTCATGGCTCAATTTTGGAATCTTTCGCTAGCTCAGGTCTCAATATTGTATAATAAATAACTATTGATTACTGGAAAATTTACTTGATAAATTCAAGTTTTTACAGGGAACCTAAAAACTGCTTGAAAAGAATATACGATTCAGCAGAACGCAGCGTATCAACAGAATTGATAAAATCGATTAGTTTGCAATCATAAACTCAGTTGATACCAATGAGTTTAACGTGGTGGGCCCTGCCCGCGCTGACACTGTTAGCTACGGTAATGAATTCTTACTTATTGAGCGTTTTTCGAAAAAGTGTTTTTTGCTTAATGTCATCAAAATAATGTACGCTGTTTTACGAAATACTCGTATTTTTCGACGAATTTTACTTCCCAAAGAACTTATGGCAGATGATTCACTTTATATAACAACATTTACTAAATTATTATTTGCCAACTTCCATTTGGCAACGTTAAGTTACTGTTTACCACCTTTAGGTATGTTGTAACATGATGATTGATGATAATATGTGAAAAATACGTCTACGAAACGTTGGTTTGGCGTGTGATGATTCTGCCAAATGAAACCATGGGAATAATAATCTTGGAAGTGATAATATATTATGCCATAAAGTGTTCGTCCGCATATTAGTAAACACTTCAAAATATAGGCTAATTTCACTTAATTATTTATTCTTGCGCAAACATGAAGAAATAAACGTATTCCAACGTGTTTCCGAATTCTAGGTGACAGTCATAGAAGTAAGTTAGTTCCAAATCTTTATAAATATACGTAAGGTAACTATTAGAAAGAGGCTAGAGAGCGTAGGTCACATCCGAGCGCAGTGACTAAAATATAGTGATTTTAACTGTTTAATAATATTTATACTTAAAGATCAAGGTCATAAGTAGATTCACTGTCAAAGTAAAAAGGAAACGTTCATGCAACGACTAGGTATTAACCGATCATACGAGTAATATTGAACAACAAAGAATAGGATTTTAAAATGATAAACTGTAATATTGTTTCCGGACAAATATAAATGTTAAAAATTATCCTTGAAACTTGATTCTTGAAAGACGTTGCTTGTCTGTCGCTGACGTGTATTTGTTTGACGTGTATATAGTCACTACGCGCGACCTGATTCGAGAGCCTAGGTCACATCCGAAACATGTCACGCCTAGTGACTAAATACACGTGAGTTTAAAGGTCTCTGCCCACTAGACCGTACCATACCATGACCGTAGCATGAACGTATCAGACAAAAAACTATTCTGTATGAGACCGTGATGTCCGGCGCCAGAACGTCCTAGTGGGCATAGTCTCATACTTTTCAATACAAAGAAGTTTTTGTCTGACACGTTCATGCTACGGTCATAGTATGGTACGGTCTATTGGGCAGAAACCTTAACCGTTTAATTATATTTATAGTTATTTATTATGTCTCACGAAAATTTAAATTCAGCTAATTTTTAAGTTTTACGTTATTTTTATGTACAATACATTTTAACGATTTCATTAATACCTACATTAAAATTAATAAAAACTACATTTTGCAGGGAGGATTTGATAATGACGACTATTATTTAATTCCCGAGGAACACGTATGTATAAATCTATATATACTTGTAGGTAGGTACACATGGTGAAACTAGTGGTTAATCGTTTCTGAGCATTATCAAAACGTAGCCGAACGTTTGATAAAATTGCTGCCTATAAAGTGTGGCCATTGAAATTTTACTTATATTTTTGGCGGGAAATTAAAAAAATCTTGAGATGTTCTGATTTTGATGAATCTTTAAATTAGTGATACCGCAAAGAAATAACTGTCAACAAAATTTGGTTGCTCAGACTATCAATCTTCTTGATAGAATCCTCTTTTTTTTCGTAAGTGACACATTTAGAGTTTACAAAGTTCATTATTCACATACTATAAAATATCTGTTTTAAAACATATAAGGATAGAATATCTCAAAATAATCATCGTCCGTAAGTTCTACGAATGGGGGTCCTCCCTCAAGTGCTATGCCGTAAGGACTAGAAACATTGGAGGTCATTTGGTTGGAGGTAATCTTATTATTTTCGAAGCATGCTTATTCGCTGACAGGTGACGGGGGGGGAGTCCTAGGAAGTAGTATGAAGGTGAACGCATATAATATGTGCGTCAGTGGCAGTAAATGCGTTAAGTCCCGTTTGTTAAAATTATAGTTCGATGGACCAGCATGGAAAGCGGAGAAAAAAGAGAAGGGAATTGGAAGCAAACCTGGATGCTTAGCCAAGTTGCCAAGCGCTAGCGCTTAGTAGCGTATCGTAGTTTTCCCTCTCTGTCACTCTTTCATATTAGAGCGACAAAGACAGTTAGCTGCGATTGACGACTAAGCGCTAGCGATTGGCAACTTGGCTAAGTGTCCTGGTTCCACGAATGTCCCCGCGTGCTAGGTTTTGTAGGACGCGCTGCCACACTTCTGCTCTCTTCTGCCCCGGGGCGTAATGTGTATAGAGATATAGATGATTTTCCGTGGTTTTCCTTGAATTTCACGTCACTCGCGTATTTAGCCGGAGAGATGTTCTCGACCTGGCGTTCGGAGTGGTAAGGGCGATGTCACGTGCTTCCCCGTCTACCCCCAAGGTGATTTGCAAAATAGGAAAATATAAAAGGGTAGATTTAAGTGGATAGGGATGCGAACGTCAACCAGAGGTGTGAAAATGATTCGGAATGCGCCAAAATGAAATGAACATTTATCTTTAACATTTATTTATCTATCACAAAAATACCAGTCGTCGAGAATTACATGGGCACTTTACCTTTTATTACAGTATCAGAAAAAAAAGGAAGAGGTAAGTCGATTATCCTTTGAACCTGTTTAAAAATCAATTCAAGATAACAATTTTTATTTTGGGTATTCACGATACCAAAAAATCTGTAATTGAAGTCCTGGTGACTCTAAGTTTGACAATATCCAGGTTATCGTGGTCACGTGTTTACCGTGTTACTTGTCACTTTCGCACGTGCATGGGTAGGCACTTGTTAGAACCTGACGGCAACAACGATAAACGATAATCACGGGACCATTAAGCTACTGGATAGATAAACTTCGGCAGAAATAAGCGAACTTTATACTAAGTTATAGTCGTCAATCCAATTTAGTACAATGTATAATAGATACCTACACATCATATGGATTTATACAGGGTGTTTTTTTTTCGACCGTTCAAATTCTACGTAGTGAATGTGTAGGTCATACTGACCAACTTTTACTATGCGGACAAAGTCGAAATCGCGAAAAAAAAATCAGCTGTTTCATACATTTCGGCCGGCGTAATGCCGCCAATTTGTATGAAATAGCTGATTTTTTTTTCGCGATTTCGACTTTGTCCCCATAGTAAAAGTTGGTGAGTATGACCTACACATTCACTACGTAGAATTTGAACGGTCGAAAAAAAAACACCCTGTATAGTGTGCATAAGCATTTTCAAAAGATGCACCTGATAAACCCGATTAGCATAAGTTTAAAAAAAAAGTGTTATTGATGTTAATTTTGTAACGATTTTCACGAAACACTCAGATTTTGTAGTCTGCGATTTCTAAGAATGAACTTTTGAGAGTTATACAATAATATTAATCCTTTTTAATATGAGGGTAAGACTCAATTTTTTCGATAGCCTTATCGTTATAGATATAAGGGTCATTTCTAAACTGTCAAAAGTTCATTCTTAGAAATCTCATAATATAACTATAAACGGGTATTAAGGGGCAGGTCTGCTTGTGACTGCAGGCATAACGTCATTACTGAAAAGTAAATCCAAAATTAAATTAGTAAAATTAAACACGACTTTAAAGCATGAAAATTAACGTTTTTTTGCATAATTTATACTGGAATGTACCTAGTACTTTATAAAATTATCAAGCTAATTATTATAATTTAATGATTCATATTTGTTATAAAACTCAGCACAATCATTTTTAAGCGGCCCACTAATAGCGTGCACCTACTGAAAATGCAAAATATATATTTTTAGCCGACTTGAACCACGTTACACCGATTCTCGAAAGATTTCTTAAGAAATGAATACGGCAACTTTGAGCATAAATTAACGTTTGAGCATTTTATAGTTGTCTGAAAGAATCCACTGAAAATTTTCGCCATTTTAATGCGTACTGCGACACAATAAGACATGCAGTAGGCTTATGATAGTACCGTGTTTAATCGTTTATCGTTGTTGCCGTCAGGTTCTAACAGGTATGTAAATGCGAAAGTGATGGGTAACACGATAAATAGATAAAACGGGACCATCATAAGCCACCTGAACAATCCTTTTTGGGAAATTGGTATGTGTTATACTTACGCTTTTGTGTTAAGGCTTTTACGTTAAATTTGTACCGAATAAAGTCTTAATATAATTATAAATATGTATTCTATCATTTAGTTCCAGCAATGGGTTCGTATTTCATCAAATATTACCTTGACCTTTTATTTTATGCCTGGACTAATATCCATTTCATCCTAATTACCTTGAATAAAAAAAAGTGATAAGTATCATGGCATCGAGTAACTTTTGCTACTGTAAAATGGGGACTAGACGGAAATTCATATTTCGATGAAATGAGTTTATTTTTATACGTAAGACCTAAGTTTTAGACCTAAGTCAGCGGACTTAGGGCTTATGTAATAAATATTGTATATTAACCCCAAAAAAATGGGGTTTGCTGGGAATCAAAGAACGGAATAATAATTGTAGGTAATACATTTAATAAGTATTCAGTTTTTTGATTACCAGCAAACCCCATTTTTTTTTGGGTACAGTAGGATACAGTTTAGTAATCACATTAATAAAGTTACAATTTGCATACCCATTCAGGTATTAAATTGAACAAAATATGAACTAAATAAAATAAATTAAACAGTGAAGCAGACCATCGATCATAAATAAAGCTAATACTACCGATCTATTGTTTTCAGTGGGTAAGTCGTCTATTAATTAATTATTACATAATTTATTTTTTATTTTCTTATTGTGCCAGCTACAAATTTTTATTTATCTATATGATGAAAGCTGACTTCCACAAAATTTAGTCCACAACTAATCAAAATTTATTTTAACTTACAGACGACTACGACTAAGAAGCCATTACAGAAGAAAACACGGGTAATTACTACAGAATAAATAATAAATAAATACATATCCGAGAAAATAAACAGATATTCCATACCCTAACATCAGATCTTATTTTCTCTAATCGGATGTAGGTCCCATAGTAAAAGTTCATCAACATGACCCCACTCTCAATATTATGACCGGGCATTTTCGCGAGAAGAGATACAAAAACTTATTTTTCTGAAACAGGTAAATTTTATGTTTTTCCTGCTCAGAATCACGAGCTCTTTCGATTATACTAGAAGAAAAAAAGTGTCCCAAATTTTTGTTTCTATTACGTAACCGTTTTTCAAACACTTTGTACAGCGGTTACAAAGTGGAGAGCATGTATGAAAAATGTGGGACCATTTTTTTCTTGTACTTTTTTTCTCCTAGATTGAAATAACTCGTTATTCTGAGTAGGAAAAACTTTTTTTTTTTTATGTTGGCACAACAAAGTGGCTCCACTCCACCTGATCGTAAGTGAAAAGTAGAGCCCAAATCGCGGCGGCAACGAACAGGAGACAATCAGTAACCTGTTAGTTGCCACGGCCTTGCTGGCCCGCTAGATGCTTCTTCACGCTTCGTTTAAAGGGTCCCAACTTATAGGTATGCGGAAACACATGTGCCGGTAAAGAATTCCACTTTTTAAATTTACCTACCTTAAAAAAATTTTTTTTTTGGATCTCTTCTCCCGAAAATGCCCACCTATGAATTCTCCCTAAAGTTAAATAAAAAATCACCAGATATAATATTAAATTAGCTATACGGTGCTTAGCCTTGCCGAAGGTGAACAATCAGCATAAAAAATATTTAATAAAAATTACCTACTCGAAACTACAAGTTTTTAGGGTTTTTTGCATCTGTAAATTTATTCATTTTTAAATAAGGGAAGAGCAGACGGGGCCATGTTGCAAAAATAGTTGTTCACTGATTCAACAACAATAAATATTTTTATTACATAACAAAAAAATATCATCATCATCATCATCATCATCAGCCTATGATAGTCCACTGCAGGACGTAGGCCTCTCCTATTAACTATGCGTATAGACGCATTAGGAGCTAAATACCCATAATCGCCACGCTGGGCAAGCGGATTGGCGATCGCAGTAATGTGTCCACTATGATGACGCTGCTGCCCATCATCAATATATAATTTTCCTAAATCATAGTTTATGGAAAAAAATGTTCTTGAATTATCTTCTATCTATTTACATAATATCGCCACGTATCCACAGCACAAGCCTTATTGAGCTTGCTTATTGTGTAAATATTGACTGTAAAATTATACCTGTAACGTTTATTTATATTTAAATAAAACCACAACGACTAGTTCACCTAAATAGATATTAAATAAAATTTTGATAACTCACATAAATGAATAAATAAAAAATCATTGCATGTTTTTATTTTTAGACTACCACAAAAAATATGGCGGCGGTAAGGTTATGTTACTTGTTACCTCATCACGTTTATATTCACTATTTTGTTTGTATACTTAATTTATAGGAGCTACGAAATGTGTAAACAAGCCTTGTATACAAAATATGCGTAATTACCTACTAATCTACATCATTGAATCCTGATAAATCTATTTTATTATTTTTTTATCAAAAACCAACCAATAAATTATCCGAAATCATGAAAACAGTAAAGGTGCATTTTAAACCAAACGAGCATTCGCTCATTCTATCCCCCACTCTACGAAATTCGTTCGTTACACAAATAAACGTCTAAATGCACCTTAAAATAGTGGTAGATTATGAATATTTTTTAACTGTTTGTTTACATTGTTCGCAATTTCTGTAAAAATTAAGTTTAACTGAGTGCAGTTTTTTCTGTTTTAGGATACGGGTATTTGCAACGCTACGGTATGATCTAATTATGCTCATTT